>JAZGTI010016549.1:0-12714 GCA_036877585.1 Botia kubotai
GAAGTCAGGAAGTGCCGCCAGCCGGAGTTTCGTTGCGTGTCCCCCGCAACCGCCGAGAGCAGCGAGTGGCCGGAAGCCTCTGAAGGGAGCACGCGTCACCGCAGACTCACGCCGCCAGGAGGGACGCAACCCCGAGCACGAGCCGCACCAGCCGCACCAGCACCAGCAGCCAGCCTGGCTGCTTCCCCCACGCATCTCTCACACACCCCTTTTCACAATAAATCCACCCTCTGGGGTATTTTCACACTGCCTGCCTTGTCGTGTGATTCTTCACCCGTGACAACTGGTGGAGAATGCGGGCATAAGAGTGAAGAGTCACCGACAACGGTAGGCGGCACCCCACTAAACGTTTGTTATTTTTTCACAGAGAACGGCGTGCCTTTCCCCCCCTGGAAAGATGGAGGAGATACTCCGACGCCTGACGGAGGTAAGCGTCCACCAGCAGGTACTGGTCGAGCACCTGACCACCCGTCAGAGCCGGACGGAGGAAGGACTCGCAGCCATGCGCGGCCACGCGGACCACGACGCGCCGCCACCCGACCTGACCCGCATCGCGCACTACGGGCTGCTCGAAAGGGAGCGCATCACCGCGCAGGTCGCAGAACGGGTGGTCGAGCTGGCGGACGCCGGACAACACCGCGAGGCCGGGGAAAGGACGCAGCCGTTCCCTCGGAGGGGACCACCAGACCTCTTTATTCTGCTGCAACCAGTTCGGTACTGCAGGAATATCTGTTGGTTCCCCAGACCGTACAAACAGTAAAGGTTGAAAGCCCAGGACACACTTGAAGGGAGTCATACACGTATGGGCCATATTCGGCCCACATCAGGTAACTACTCCAGTCAACCTGACCCTGGTTACAATAGGAGCGGATAAATCTGATAATTTCTTGATTTAGAAGTTCAGTTTGTCCACTGGCTTGGGGATGGTAACCAGACGTCAGGCTGACGTTAACGCCCAGACTCTTGAAAAAAGGAAGACCAAACACGTGATGTGAACTGGGGGCGTCGGTCCGACACAATGTCGTCAGGGAGACCATAAAATTCAAATACAAAGTTACAAAGTATCTCAGCAGTCTCAAAAGCAGGAAGAGCAACTAACTGACAGGCCCTGAAGTAACGATCTACAATCGTAAGGATAGTAGTGTTGCCCTAAAAGTTTGGCAGGTCCATTAAAAGTCTATTGTGATGTGAGACCAGGGTCTTTGAGGTGTGGGAAGCAGTTGTAATAGGCCAGCAGGTAGCTGTCTGGGCGTCTTTGATACCTGACAAATAGTACAGGGCTGCACAAAGGTTATGGTATCGCTTGGGAGGTTGGGCCACTAGTAGCGATTCCTCATTGCTACTAGTGATGAATGGTGACTGCGATACCAGGGTGACCTGCACTAGGGTTTTCATGAACCTGAGTGATTACATGTTTTCTGAAAGGTTCTGGGACAAACGTAAGGTTTTCTGGACATTGGAGGACGTGGCTGTGACTTGATAGCATTTAAGATCTCTGTTAGCAAATCCCACTGTACGGGGGCTATTAATAGTTTCTGTGGAAGAATATTATCTGGGGAAACTGAACTGGGGGTTACCTTGGCTTGGCATGAGAGAGCGTCTGCTTTAGTATTCTTAGTGCCTGGTCTATAGGTGATGGTGAAATCAAATAGTGACCACCTCGCTTGCCAGGGGTTTAGGCATTTGGCGGAATGCAAATATTCTAAATTTTGAAAGGATGTGCTGCCCCCTCAAGCCAATGACGCCACTCTTCGAGGGCGAGTTTGAAAGCTAACAGTTCCCGATTGCCTACATCAAAATTTTGCTCAGTTGGAGACTTATGCAAAAAATAGGTGCAGGGGTACATCTTAGGAGGCATACCGTGTCGTTGTGACAGAATGGCGCCCATGCCTATATTTGAGGCATCGACTTCAACAATAAATGGTAGTTCCGGATCAGGGTGACGCAAGATAGGTGCGGTGGTGAACCGCCCCTTCAGTTCTGTGAATGCCCTTAATGCTGCATCATTCCAAGTCAACCAACTAGATTGGCGTTTAGTCAGGGAAGTTAAAGGCGAAGCAACTGAGCTGAAATTTCATATAAATCTACGGTAGAAATTGGCGAATCCTAGAAATCATTGCAACTCTTTTAGTGTTTTGGGGAGTGGCTATTCAGTGACCGCTAACACCTTCTTGTTGTCCATGGCCACCCCCTCTTGACTGATAACATAACCCAAGAAGGTCATACTTGTTGTGTAAAACTCACACTTCTTTCCCTTTACATTAAGATTATTCTGAATTAAATGCTGGAGAACTGAGCGAACATGACCTACGTGTTTCTCCAACGTCTCAGAGTAAATGAGTATATTATCTATGTACACGATAGCGAACTTGTTGAGCATATCATGAAAAATATCATTAATAAATTATTGGAACACGGAAGGGCTGTTAGCAAGACCAAACGGCATGATACTCATAGTGTCCGGTAGCAGTGGAAAAGGAAGTTTTCCACTCATGTCCCTCACAAATACATACTAAATTGTAGGCACTTCTCAGGTCCAATTTAGTGAAGTACCTAGCGTGACAAAGTTGTTCAAGAGCTTCCATAAAGTGGAAGCGGACAGCAGAATTTAATTGTAACCTTGTTGAGGCCATGGTAATCTATACACAGTCTCAGTCCCCTGTCCTTCTTCTTTACGAAAAAGAAACCCGCAGAAAAATTAATGAAAACGAATGAAACTGTTCGCTAGTTCCTCCTCGATATATTGCTGAATGCCAGCTGATTCGGGTTGTGACAATGGAAAAATACGTCCTTTAGGAGGTTTAGCTCCAGGAATGAGATCAATTGCGCAATCTACCTCTCGATGCGAGGGTAATTAGGAATCCTTCTGCATAAAGACAAGAGTCAGATCGAGTATTCGGGAGGGATATTTGAGTTAGTGAGCGAAATTTCTGGGTTTGTTTTGACTAGACTAGACCGGATTGGAACGATCTTTCATAGGCATGAGTGATGACATTTATTACCCCAACGTGTTATCTCCCCCTCCCCCTCAAAATGGAGGGTTCGTGCGCACACAGCCAGGGCAGACCCAGAACTATGGTATGATTCTGCTCTGAGTTGGCATACAAACATAAATTTTCGGATTTTCTCAAAAAATTTACTCTACCCCCTCCCAAAGACTGACCATCTAACGCCTCCACCTCTAAGGAAGAAGAACATGAGATTAGTGGAATGTTATTACTTTTAGCGAATTCTATTGAAATGAAATTAGCCGCAGCACCGGAATCGATCAAGGCAAATGAGTTCATAGTAACATCATCTATGGTAAAAGTCATTAGTACACAAATTGAATTACTTTGATTATGTGTGGTAGAAGCTACACTCACCGGAGACGGTTGAGAGACGGGACGATTGGGACAAGAGGCTCTCAGGTGACCAGACTAACCGCAGTATAAACAGAGACCGGAGCGAATATGATTCTCGCGTTCTTCAGAGGAAAGGTGAGTGTAGTTGACCTCCATTGGCTCAGGGAAGGGCACACCTTCATAACTAGGAGTGACGTGAGAACGGCGGGGCCACCATGAACAAATCAGATTGTCGATCTGAATAGATAGCTCAATGTATTTATTCAGGTTCCGACCCTCATCACGACAGGCTAGTTTCAATTGGAGTTCAGTGTTAAAAACAAAGGCGATGACGGGTGCAGGGGGTGTTGCAGTCATTGCGATTTGAGGGAAAACTCGTGTTCCTTGAATCGCTCGTACCAGTTCTTCAGTGAGGGTGGTTAAACGAGCGAGTTGCTGCTGATGGGTCGAGAGCTGGAATGCTGCTGGATCGCTTGTTGGCGATGTCTTCTGTAATGGAGACGCTGACTCAGTGGGATCCATACGCAGCAGTTTAATATGTAGAATAAACAATAGACAGGCAATGGTCAAACAACGGCAAACAGAGCAATGGAGACAAGACAAAATCAAAGTGAGTAAACAGGCAAGGGTCGAGGCAGGCAGCAAACAATTAACAAGAGCAAAGTCCGTAGCAAAAATGGGCAGGCAGCAAAGTATCAAAAACATTAAACAGTCCAGTTGGCAACGGGTGATCAGTCCAGGGAAACGCTCTGAAATGTTGCTCATGGCAAAACAAGACATCGACTTAATCGTGGGCCTGGGCTTTATAGTGCAGGTAATTGAGACCAGGTGGCAAACAGGAAGCGCATCAGTCCAGGACACAGAGCTCATGGGAAATGTAGCTCTAGATAGCGGTTAGTATTCTGGCGAGGGTTCCCGCTGGCGGCCAGCAGGGGCGGAACCTCCTCTGTAACACCACACAGACTTTATTAAAGACTTTGCTGACTTTTTATCAGAAGTAAAAACTGTTCCAAAACCTTATAAGATGGCTGTTATCAGACCTCACAAACTGACCTCAGGGAACTAGTAAATTACAGATCCATCTTAAATTTACCTTTTATTTAAAAAAGGCATATCTTCACAGATATGTGAAGTTACCAGTGAAGTTAATTCCTGGAAAGAAATGGTATCTGCGAGAATTTCCAGTCAGGATTCAGACCATATCACTGTACAGAGACTGCCCCGATCAGAGTGACAAACTATTTGCTCACATTGACTGATCGTGGCTGCATCTCTCTTCTAGTGCTACTGGACCTTAGCACAACCTTGGACACTATTGGCCACAGCATTCTCTTAAATAGGCTTGAAAATTATGTTGGCATAAATGGAACTGCACTAGCATGATTTAAATTATCTCACCAATTCGTTTTTGTGAGTGAAAAGGTGTCATCGATCACAAGTTCAGTATGGAGTGTCACAGGGCTCAGTGCTTGGGCCTCTACTTTTCACTATGTATATGCTATTTCTGGGAACAATTACTAAGAAACATGGGTTAGTTTCCATTGTTATCCTGATTATACTCAGCTGTATATTTCTTTGAGACCCAACAAGATGCATAAATTCACCAAACTAACAGAATGTATAGTTAATATGTATATATGAAACCTAATTAGAATATGAAACAAGATAATGACTAAATTAAGAGGAACACAAGGAAACCAAAAACACCTGACAAACAGAACCTAAACATGACCGTAACAATCTATACATCAATATACTGTACATAAATTAGCAGAATTTGCAACAACATTTAAAACACCACAGAAAACCAAATGTTTACATTTGCAAGGAATAAAACCAAATACATGATGTAATGTAATATGTTCTGACAAAGTGTGAGAGTGTATGGAGTGTTTCTGAGGAGAATGCAAATTCTGGTTCCTGTCTGCCTTGCGGCAAGTGGTTTGTGTTTGTGTCTCTGCTTAGTCTTGCTCTGATTCTCTTTTCTCACTACATTCTTTTCTCATTAATTTTAGGTGTCTAAATCATTAAACGTAACTTGTTTGTGTATTGATTACATCATTAATCAGATACTGCTAGCTTTTGATTGTTATTCACTACAGATGACTCAGTTCGGTTAGCACCGCGTTAGCCGGTTAGCTGTCTTCTGTGTTTACTGTCCTACATTTTTAATTTATTCAAGTTTATCAAACAACTGCGGTAAGTAGGAATAAATCATAAAACACGATAAGTCATGAAAGTGCCCTAGTTATCAGAGATTCTATTGTAGAGCCACCATAGTCAAATGCTTGCAAAATGCTGCAAATTTAAACATGCTGGATAAAGCTAAAAGTAAATTTAGTAAGATTATTATACATGTAGGCACAAATGATGTTTGTATATGTCAATCAGAGATCATTAAAGATAATATTAAAGAGGTATGTGAACTTGCTAGTACAATGTCAGACACAGTAATATTCTCTGGCCCCTCCCTGCTTATCGTGGGGACGAAATACATAGCAGACCGTCATCACTAAATGGCTGTGTCCACAGATTAATACAGATTACATGAGTAAGTGGAAAAGTTTTTGGGGTAGACCTGTTGAAAAGAGATGGCCTCCTTCCCTGTAGGACTGGTGCTGCTCATTTATCTAGAAATTTGGCACATAGTCTTATTAATACTACTAATACTTGACTAACTGTGGCCCAGGTCAGGAGAAAGACAGACTGGCTTAACCAACTGTCTGCAAGCCGTCACGTCAAAGATGTCACATATTTTACAAAACATAGAATCATCTAAATATTATAATTTAGAGACTGTGTCTGTCCCCAAATCAGGTAAATACAAAATATACCCCGTAAACAAATAAATAGCAATTTAATCAATGTTAAACTAATAAAAACATACATAATACAGACAAACAATTAATATGGCTTGGTTTGCAGAATATTAGATCTCTCTCTACAAAGCACTTTTTGTTAATATGATCACAGATTATAACCTAGTTGTGCTCTGTTTGACAGAAACATGGCTAAAACGAGACGATTACATTACATTAAATGAGTCAATCCCCCAAAATTACTGCTTTAAGCATGAGCCTTGTCCAAAAGGCAAAGGGGGAGGTGTTCTGACTTCAGTTACAACTCGTTTGAAGTAATGGTGCTCAATATAACTTATAATATAACTTATTATAATTTATAATATAATTTATGGGGTAAATAAGCAGACTTTTTCATTTCTACTGGCTACTGTCTACAGGCCACCAGGGTACCATACATACTTTATCAAAGAATTTGCTGACTTTTTATCAGAAGTAGTACTGGCAACTGATCAAGTCTTAATTGTTGGTGATTTTAAGATACACTGGGTTTGGCTTTCAAAGACATTTTAAACTCAATTGGGGTTTCACAACCCCAATAGAGTGTAAGGACCCACTCGTTGTCATAATCATACTTTAGATATAATACTGTCCTATAGTGTAAATGTTAATGATATTAATACATTTAAAACCATTATCTGGTGTCCTGTTTAATACATTTCCCCATGGTTGCAAATATAAGGAGCATACCCACACCCTAAAAAAGCAGCCCGAAAAATGGAACATAACTGGAAGCAAACAAAACTGGAGGTATTCCATATAGCATGGAAGGAGAAGGTTTCAAATTACAGAAAGGCCTAAAAAAGCAAAAACATGCTGATGATACTCAGCTGTACATTTCTTCTAGGCTCATCGAGAATCATAAATTCGCCAAACTGCATAGTCGATATCAAAACTTGAATGACTAGCAACTTTCTATTATTAAATTCAGACAAAACAGAAGTTTTACTTAATTTAAAAAAAAAAATAATAATTAAGCCTGCTTCATTACTCAAAATCTGGGTGTGATTTTTAATAGCAATTTGTCATTTGAAAACCACATTTCCAATATTTGTAAAACTGCATTTTTCTGTCTTAAAAATTTATCAAAACTACTATATTCAAAACAAAGACGGACTTAACTTTAGCCATACAATGAATGGTAAACGCGAACAACACTGATAAAGAACATGAAAGAACCAACAAGAAGCATTCACGAAGCAACGAGGAGAATCAGGGACACAGGACAAGATCCAAATCACGGAGAGCACGAACGGAACATGGCAAAACAGGGTAACGGGTAAAACAGACCAGCACGGGCCAGCAGACACGAGGGCACTAAATACTACAGAGAACAACGACAAACATGTGCATGACATCAAACAAACGAGGAAACAAGGGGGAAGGTCATGCGGTGGGACCGGAGAGCACATGGCAGATGTAAACAAAGCTGAAGCCATGTGCCTCCACATAGAACGAACACCCAGAGCGTGGGTCTAGACTCTTGACTCTTGAAACCGAAACAGAGACAGGACGAGTTGGAATCTAGCCCAACACAGACTGTGTCAGCATCCTGGCAAAACACGATCTCCAGACTTGACAAGAAGCCAAGACCCTGACACCCTTTATTCATAAACCTATTATAAACCTAGCATGCCTAATTAGTCTTATACATCTCACACATATTATTTGCAATAATACCATTAGCATGTCTGACATTTGTTCTGTGTTTTATTATTATTATTCTTTTTTTATATGTAAAGCTGCTTTGAAGCAATGTAATATTGTAAAAAGCACTATACAAATAAAACTGAATTGAAAATTCTCTCGTCAAAATGAAAGTTCAAGATAATATGTGTAACAAGTCCACAGATGTACGGCTGACACTTGAGAATATTTTTACTGCACAGTCCTACAGAAAGTGGACATGTGCTTCATTTTCTAGTTTTTAAATCCTCACTTTTTAAAATAGTTTTCTATTATTTTCTTCTCACCTTCTCTCTCCTGAAAGTGAAAGTGACCTATTCATCAGAATATGGTAACCCATACCTGAAATGTGACCTCTGCATTTAACCCATCACTGGTGAGGAGTGAACACACACACTGCAAGTCGTGAACACACACACACCCGGAGCAGTGGGCAGCACGTTACTGCGCCCGGGGAGCAATTGGGGGTTAGGAACCTTGCTCAAGGGCACTTCAGTTGCAACCCCCCAGTGCTGACTTGATCCCTCATTGTTCATCGTCTCTGTCTAAATAAAACACTTGTTCTACTATTTTAGTAAATGCAGAATAAATGCTTCTGCTTCAGAGTGTGTCCTCTAGAGTAAGCAAACCTGGTTCTAATTCCAATCTCATAAAACCTTTTCGGTTCTGTAAAAAATCCATTATTAGATTTTTTTATTACATCCCCAGCCTTAGAGTAATAACTGCTCCTAGCAATTATCTTAATAACTATACATAACCAATGTGATAACGTCTTGATTTATATTATGAATTGTAAATGATGAAAATAATAACATGCTCAGAAAATAAAAAACGATTTAGTGAACCAATTCAAACCAATAACTCTGTCCACAAATACATGTCATACCAATGATTTGGTTCCAGTATTTAAACTAATATACAGTCATGGCCAAAAATATCGGCACCCTTGCAATTCTGTCAGAAAATGCAACACTTTTCTCAGACATTTGTTCCAATTGCAATGTTTTGGTATTCATGTGCTTATTGTTTTTGTTTGCACTGGATCAACACAAAAAAACAGAGAAGAATAGTCAAACTTGATAAAATTTCACACAGAACTCAAAAATGGAGTGGACAAAATTTTTGGCACCTTTTCAAAATTGTAAGAAATAATTGCTTTAGACATACCTGTGGCAAGTAACGTGTGGGCAATATAGTATGGTAATCACACTTGCAGCCACTTAAAATGGAGAAAAGTTGACTCAAACTTTGTGTTGTGTGTCACACTGAGCATGGAGAAAAGAAAGAAGTGTAAAGAGTTGTCTGTGGATTTGAGAGAAAAAATTGTGGGAAAACAAGGACAATCTCAAGGCTACAAGTCCATCTCCAGAGATCTTAATGTTCCTGTGTCCACTGTGCGCAATATCATCAAGAGGTTTACAGCCCATGGCACTGTAGCTAACCTCCCTGGACATGGACGGAAGAGCAAAACTAATGAAAAATTACAATGGATTGTTCAAATGGTGGATAAAGAACCCCGATTAACTTCCAAACAATTACAAGCTAATCTGCAGACACAGGGTACAGCAGTGTCAGCTCGCACTATCCATCACCATCTGAATATAAAGGGACACTATGGTAGGAGACCCAGGAGGACACAAAGGCATAAAAAAGCAAGACTGGAGTTTGCCAAAACGTATGTGAGAAAACCACAATCCTTCTGGGAGAATATACTATGGACAGATGAGACAAAAGTACAGCTTTTTGGTAAAAGACATCATTGCACTGTTTACAGGCCTCCAAAGAAAAGAACACAGTCCCTACAGTCAAACATGGTGGAGGTTCAAAGATGTTTTGGGGTTGCTTTGCTGCTTCTGGCACTGGATGCCTTGACTCTGTGAACACTATCATGAAATCTGATGATTACCAAAGAATTTTGGGGCGCAACATAGTGGCCAGTGTCAGAAAGCTGCGTCTCCACCAGAGGTTATGGGTCTTCCAGCAGTACAATGATCCGAAACACACTTCAAAAAGCACTCAGAAATGGTTACAAACAAAGCACTGCAAAGTTCTGAAATGGCCAGCAATGAGTCCAGATCTGAATCCCATAGAACACCTGTACAGAGATCTCAAAACAGCAGTTGGGTGAAGGCATCCTTCAAATCTGAATGACCTGGAGCAGTTTGCAAAAGAAGAGTGGTCCAAAATTCTAGTAGAGAGGTGTAAGAAACTCATCTATGGTTACAGGAAGCGATTGATTTCAGTTATGTTTTCCAAAGGGGGTGCTACCAAATATTAAAGGTGCCAATAATTTTGTCCAGTGCATTTTTGGGGTTCTGTGTGGAATTGTATCAGATTTTAGACTCTAGAATAGGTTTACAGAAACACCGGACCTTAAGTTATAGGTTATTTTTCCTAGAAAACATTAGCATCTCAATTGTTCAGTACATTCAGGGGGGACATAACTGAAAGAAATCCTTGTTGAAAGGACATTCTGGGAAAATAAACAAACAGTCTTAATAAAGACATATTTGCTTTGGCCTGGTGGACCTTCCTAGTGCTAGCATCATCTTAAAACATGCTAGCATCGCCTTAAAACGTGGTAGCATTATGCTTATTGTTGTTTAAACATCTAGTATCATACTGGATACTAAAATATGTTAAACTCATCACCATCGTGTTTGAGAATGTCAGACCTAAAGTACTTTAAACTATTATACACTTTTCAGGCCAGGTTTTATAAGCCAACATAAAGTTTGTCCTCAAATCTAGTTTCACAGTAGTGATACACTTTAATGTATCATGTTTAATGTAATGTAACCTGCAGGTTTGCAAGAAGTTTATTGTGGTATGAAATACCTCAGCTTTCTGGTATTTGTTGCAATAAGTTACTGTTGTTTTAATTGCTACAATTTCTTGTTGCGTTCTCGTTGTTCATGTTAGGAGCTCATCTCTTTATGAACAGGGAGTCCCTGCTCTCTCTCTTTTGCTGACACTCTCGCTGACACTCTCCTGTCTCTCTTTCTGACAATCTCCTCTGTCTCTCACTGACATTCTCCTCTATCTCTCACTGACACTCTCCTCTGTCTCTCGCTGACACTCTCCTCTCTCTCGCTGACACTCTCCTCCTCTTCTGGGGACGCTACCTCAACCTGGCTGAAAAAGACATGAGGAGAGACTATGGGGTACGTTTTTGTTAGCATACTGCAATCGGATACAGTATTATTATTCTCTAATAAAGAGCCACACAAAACTGCACTGGTATAACAATACCATATAGGAAATGGACAAAAAGTTGTTAAATAAATAAACAAATACAGCCCTGTGGCTGACAATATTATTTCATTTCTGTATATGCAAAAATACTGCCAGCTGACTGTTATTGTTGATTAACAAATAATGAAAACAATAGGGATGTACCAATATGAAAATTTACGAATTACGATAACCAGTAATTCTTTATTTTTGTTGGCCGATAAATCTATCCAAATTTCTATATAGTTTTTGAGAGCCTAATTACAAAAAGGTCTCATCATTAAAAGCAACATCCCAAACACTTCAACATAAGCAGTCTAGTTTTAACACGTTTTAAAAATAATTTTACTTTCCCATTACCAAATTGCATCATAAAAATGTCTTACAAATAAATAAAATAATGAATAAATAACGCAAACAAGTTATTGGACTCAAAATGCAATGAGCCATGGATCAATAAAGCGGAATAGCCTCTGCACGGAAAATAATGAAATAATTTTAATTACTAAACCATATTATTAATGAAAATAATAAGAGAAAAATAAAAGTGGTGGTTATTATTAATAATGCATCAATGATTTTAAAAAGTAACAAATTCATACCAGTTTTAAATAGCAGCATTGCTGTTTGGGCTGCGTGCGCTGTAGCTGAATAATGAACACCGGTAAACTGAGCACTTGTTATAGTGGTTTAATCAGGCTATATAAGAATCAGATATTTACAGAACATAAACATAATATTACAACTTACATATGCACAAAAAGACGGAAATGCACAAGTTACAGGAGTTTTGATTTCAATAAAGTCTTTTGTTATAAGCTGCTCTTTCTCCTCCTGCGTCCCTGATAGTTTTCTCTTTATAATGTTATTGTTCCGGTGGAGGCTCCAGCCTCTTCTCCACCGCGCCACCAGCGGGCATTGTCACTGCTCTTTACCTGATCCTCATCATTCCCTCCATATAAACTGGACTCAAACACAGTTTAATGGCGAAGTCTTGACTGCGACCCCGTACAGCAATTCTGAGCGTATTTTCCTTGTTGTTATTTGATTGCCTTTCCGTGTATTACTTGGACTGCCTTTGTTTTTTGATTCTTCGCTGCCTGTCCTGATCTGGTTTGTTATATCGTCTCTGATTGTTTGCGGCCTGCCCTGACCCACGCCTGTTGATTATTACGCTTTCTGTTTTGTCTTGGATATCTCTGTTTACTGTGTATGACCCTCTGCCTGTTTGACTACTCTATTAAACACTGCAAATGGATCCAAACGCCTCTGACCCTTCGTTACAGTTATGTGTATAAAAGTCCCAATCATAGTTATTAATCTTGTGCATTGCTGTTAAAGCTGTGTGCGCTGAAGAAGAGCTGAATGAACTTAAGTAAACTGAAGTGCTTTGCTGGCAGCTTATTATTGCTTATTGCTTATTTGCTGGCAGCTTATTGCTGAGCTAGGGATGATCACCGGCAGACTGAAGCGTTTGTTATAGCGGTTTAATCAGGCTATATGAGAATCACATATTCATAGAACATAAACATAATATTACAACTCAACTACAAAATGACGGAAATGCACAAGTTATCTAGAACTAAGTTATG
>JAZGTI010016550.1:0-12713 GCA_036877585.1 Botia kubotai
CTCATGTTTAGCTTGAGGAAGGAAGTGTCATATTACAAATTGGGCATTTGTGCATTCCACTTGAACTCAGAGACAGCTGTTCTGTGAGGTGTATCAGAACATTTCAGCTCAGAATCAGTTCTAACTCTTTCTAGTACTGCTGTCGGGATCTGCATTTAAACTGATCAACAGATAAATTAACCAGATGTGCAGATGTGTGGATGGGGTGTGTGTGCGTGATAAAGCAAGTTTTGTTTGGGTTCTTTTCTGTTAATCCTCTTTGAATGTTTAGTGCTGGTCCACATAAAACCAGAGACGTAAAAATGCCATCAAAACTAACTCCATTCATTTTGGCATGTTTGCATGTAGGTTAAAACCACTGTAAAATTCTTTCCATGCTGAAGTCAGCTGGAACTTCTGGTTTATGCAGATAAACATGACAAATTTGACAGACAAACTTGTCGAGTTTAGTGGGATGTAGCTAAGCAGTGCTAAACACAGTATGCTGAGGGAGTTGAGGTCCAACTGTGGATGTAATTATTTCAGACTGATTACGGCTTCAGATTCTTATGCTCTTTTATCCTGGAATCTTTCAGATCTGACTGACTGAATGTCTTGAATGTGTTTTTTTCTTGATGTCATGCATCTCTGTAAATAACCAGGAATATATTTACTCACTAAAATATGAGTGTGTGTGCTAGCACAGTGTGTGTGTGCGTGCAGCTGTGTTGGGTTGTGCAAAACACTGTCCATGTTTTATATCACCCTGTGTGTCCATAATGAACTCCCTGTGGCTCAGGTCTGAGGCATCATGGGAAATATGCACCTCCCTCACCTCCAGGGTGTCTCACTGTCATTTGTTTGTGGTTGGGGGTGGTTATGGTGACGTCTTTGATTTGCGATAGCAAGCGCACAGAATCTCGAGATCAGTTTGTCATATGACTTCCTGTGTCATGCTTTTCTCTGCTAAGTTCAATGTCCTCTTTTACCTTTAGTATGATGAAGTATTTGTCTTTCCCTAACTGTGGGTTTTAGACCATATTTCTCCCACTTAAGCAGTGACTGATTCACTCATACTGTAAACATGTCTTTGGTCAGACTGCAGTCATTGGATTTCATGTATTATCCCCTCTGGTTTCGGGGTCTGATCATGAGGAGTACACTTTTCCTGAATGTTGAAGAGTTCATTGTAAAATGAAAACATACTTAGAACTAATTTTAGAACTCAAATCTTTCTTCCCATTTATTCCCCACAGTAACACATCATTTACCTAATGGGTGTTCCTGTCGCTCAACTGGCAGAGCATTGTGTTAGCAGTACAAAGGTTGTGGGTTCGATTCTCAGGAAACACGTGCTGTTAAAATTGTGTAACTTGAATGCACTGTAAATCACTTTGGATAAGAGTGTCTGTCAAATGCATAAATGTAAATCTAATGGGTGATTTAAAGGTTGTTCCACCCTAACAAGTCATATAAAGGTTGTAGTATATATACTATTATTGCTAACGACCAAGAGAATAAACTGGAGTCAAAAGTGTAAAATGTTTGACAAACCTTGTTCTGTTCCTGGCTGTGTTCACATCTGCCCCTCTCTATATACTTCAACACTGTAATCTTTGTATTGTTATTTTTGCCCAATGAAAAGGCTTGACGGTGTTGACATATTTCCTGTTGAATCAGGAAGTGGGGGTGGAGCATATCAGTTATTTTCATTTAAACGAACGTTAATAGAAAAAAATCTGAGACTGTTACTGAAGGCAGAGGCAGATAAAATCTAAATGAGAAACGACAACAAATTAGCAGCTGGCGAATAAACACAGCGAAGCTTTCATTTCTCGATGTATTTATATAAAGATCGTAAAGGCACAGCAGCAAGAATGTGTGTTAAGAGTAAAGGTCAGAGAGAGGGTGGAAAATGGTCAGAACTGTGGCTATTTTTGGTGCAAAAGAAATGTTATAAGTGGACTCGAGAGAATTTTTTGTGAGTGATTATGTTATGACCCTGTTACACAGTGCAGCCATTTAAATGTGGTTTAAGTTTGTATGCATGAGGAAGGAGGAGATTGTGGGTCATGGTTTACTGGGGAAGACACAACTGTGAAAAGTTGAAATTGTTGAGTGGTTTGAGAAGTTCGGAATGATCAGCTGCTGTATGTGTGACCCAGAGAGAGAGAGAGAGAGAGAGAGAGAGAGAGCAAAGGGCAGACCGAAGAACCAAACAAACGCGGGTGGCAGCAACACACACACTGCATGGGAAAGAGGGAGGGGGAGAATCTCTGAGAAGAGGGAGGGGTCAAGGAGGGAGGCGAGGTTGGGAAGGCGGGAGGGAAGAACAAAACGAGAAAAAGAAACTTTCTGAGTGGAAGAAATCAAGCTGCGGTCTGCTGGAGTTTGACGCCAGGCATGTGGCATCCTTAACGCGGCACACAACCAAAATAGAGCCGGGAGCGTGGGGCACGGTTTGGGAAAAGGGGAATACGAGGAAAAGACGAGCATTACTTCCCAACCATGAATCCCAGTGGCTCTCTGCGGAGGCGCCTGTCTTCTTTCCGCGATGCCTGGAGGTGGAGTACAGGTTACCTGTTCAAGGTAGGCCTCTGGAATTCTGTGGAATTTCGATCTTTGCTCCCATTTGGTCCATCTCAGATTGCACGTCTTTGTGTGGTGGTGTATTTGTCGGGCTGTGTTTTACAGCTGGTTTTGATCAAGTTTGCCTGAGACCCCTCCATCCCCCACCCGCCCCTTCTTGGCTGTCCTTCTGGGGGTCGCAATTATCGTCTGATTAACGGAATGTTTTTGGAGCCAGGCATAGTGTGGCAGGAGATGGAAGCTTTGGCTCTGAGGATGGAGAGAGGGTCTCTAATGCCAGTGTGTGTTGCTCTAGAGTGTCGTAATGCTTCTCTCTGGCTGTACATGAGCGAATGGGCGAGTTCTCACTCCTTCAGTTTTAAGGCTTTATTGTGAGTTTCCTCATGTTTTCTGTTCATAATGGCTTGGATCAACAATCTACATACACAAAAGTGCCACAAAACGCGATAATGTTATTTTACAATCTGTTCATTTGAAGCTGGATTGGTCCTAAAGAACTGGACAGACAAACATTGCATTGGGTTTTACTGGATTCTTGTAAGGTATAAAAGGAAAAGATGAATTTGTGGAGAAAATAAATGCATTAAAACAATGATATAAAATAGAGAGAATCCAGCTTCTTACAGTAAAACAGTAATCTAGAAAAGTCATGCGAAATAAAGGTGATATGTGTTTAAAACGTTAAAATGTTTTCTCCTGTCCCAACTTAGTTTGTCAGAGGATAGTGAGGTTGTTTAAGCTAAAAGTTGCAAACATTGTGTCTCAGTGGCACTTTCAAAACATAACTGTGTTTGTTTGAGCATCTCGCCCAGCCGAACGTACAACAACGGTTCCAGCGAATGACGCGAGTTACTGTTTTGTTTACAAATGACATATTTCACCTTATAAATATTTAGGAAACATAAAAGGACATTTATATTTACTACATTTATATGGATGTTAATGCAATTTTGTGAATATTAATGTTAAAGTTATGTACTGCTCTAAAATATTAAAGTTTTACTTTTATTTTTATTTGTTTACGTTTAATTAGCAATTTTCCTGTTAAGATGCATTAAAATCTTAAGCGCTTTAGTCAGTTCAGATTTTTCCCATCATTTTCTTTAAGTTGTTTTATACTGTTCTCAGACTGCTACATATGGCAAACCAGCAGCAGGCCCAGTACTGTGTGTAATTAGATGCTGGGTTCTGGGTTTTCTTAGTAAGCATTGTTCTGTTTTAGTCTCGACTGTCGTGTGGCAGTGTGTCATTTAGATTTTGAATGTAAACCACCTATCCAGAATTCTCCAACGTCTGTGAGATCTCGGATCAAGTGTAAGAAACAGTTTGGCGTTGGTGAACGCACATGTAAAATGTGTTGATACAATTTCTGTGTCACAATTTCATGTGAAATGTGTTGACGCAAATTATGACAATATTATTTTCGAATAGGGCTGTCACGCTTAGATTTTTACTGTCTGCTTATCGTAGCCAAAAGAATTAAAAGAATAACTGTATTATCTGCTATCTGTTTTAATAAAAACAAAAACAAACAATTATGTTATCAGTTCATCTTTAATTTTGTTAATTTTGGTCAATTTTTTATTTTGGTTTCATTTGAATTAATAATAAAATTGGGTCAAAGGATCACAGTTCAGGATCACGAGTGTAGCGAGACAGAGAGAAAGATTGTTAATGTTGTAAGTCATCAGGCAAAATGTTAAGTGGATCATGTGTGTTATCATATGTTAAGTATTAACAAAATATCAATAATCATGATTATTAACATCACAGTTATTGTCAATACCGGTATATAGTGATACGCCTATTTTTAAACATGTTTTAAGCACTCCCTGACTGAACAGGTAGTCTTCTTCATACACTGGCTGAGTGCAACTGGATGTTCATGATCCTTACTGGAATTGTCTTGTGTCATAGGGCTCAAGCAAATCCTCCAAGAGCATGGAGTCTCGCCGCAGGCCATCCAGGTAAAGACTCTTGATCAAACATCTGTTCATTTCTGTCTCATGTTATGTGCTGTTGAGCTGCTGTCTGTACTCACTGTATTCTTAAATCCAGTGTCATTTAACCTGCTGTCGGTCTGCTTGGATCACCCCCACGTTCCTCATTGCAGTTTATTACTGCTGAGACTTTTTAAAAATGTAAAACATCTTTATTATCCCCCGGGGCACTAAACTAAAACTGAAATAAAAATAAATCCTATATTGCGATATTAAAAATACTGTAAGTAAACAATAAAATGACAAAGGCACTTAACTAGATAGCTTTTTTTATTTAAAAAAGATTTTTTTACATTTAAATTACAATGAAAAATAAAAATGAAAAACTAATTCAAAATATGACTGAAGCATCAATAAAGTTAAAAACACACAGTTAATAATAACTCTGCCGCAGGGATCAGTTATGTATGTCCTAGTAATGGTTCTCTCTCACATGTATTACATAACGAACAGCACGCTTGTCTTGAAGGATCATTTGCAACAGATGCCAAGAGAAGCCCCGCCCACTCGTGGGGAAATCATGGTTACCCTGTTTACAAATTAATTTCTAAGCAAAACCAATGTGAAATTTCCAATAAATTTGACCTGATTTTTAAAAGAAAATGACTTCTACTTTTAAGTCTGTTTGTTCATTTTGCTGTTCAAATAAATGTAGAACTGATTATATTTCACCAATGAATTGGATGTAATAGAAGTTTAGAGGTTTATACAGGAAGTTTAGCAACGTAACACAGACGCATGTGGAATCTCACAGCTGAACAAATAATCATTTGACTTTTTATATTTGGGTTTTAATAGATGCAAACCAAAAGATAAGACATTCCTAAACAAATAATAAGTTTATAACACAGGGAACTTTGATGAAATGAGCAGTTGAAGCCTTTATTAAAATAAAGTACTTCTGTTTTTTTCCATGTTTTCCTCTAAAGGATGTTGTGTTTCAGAAATACAGTCAAAACATTTAAAGCTGATCCGTTCCGTTGGTCTTGCGTCTCTTAGCTGCTAAGTGCGGTCCTGCCGGGCTCAGAAACATCTTTGTATGTATCAGCTCCCATACTGGGACAGCTGTTTGGTTTGCCCTTTATTTTGGGAGCTATCTGTTCAGACAGGCCCTTCAAATGAAATCCTCTTGCTTTTCTGCCAGAAGAAGAGCGTTCCTCTTTTCCTATTCTTCATTAGCAAATGTGGAATATGTGAATGCTTTGCAGGAAATCTAATATTCAAACAAGAATGGATACACAAACATTGAATTATGCTTTGTAAAGGACAAGAAGCGATTCTTGACATTAAATCTGATCTCACAGGGAGAGAGGAGGATATTTAAAAGATCCACAAAGCCAGATTAGTTTAAGGGTTGTGCAGTGTTGGGTGTTTTTCCCAGTTACTGTGGTGTGAGTACAATGTTTATATGTAATGTACCATTCACAGTCATGAGGTTGTTGGATGTGCTTGTTCAAAATGCATTACACAGAAACCATATTTCAGTTCAAATCAGCCACAGAGAGTTTGGCGTTACTGCTTGACAGGGACAAAAACCGTCCTTACCAACAGAGGTACCTTTCCAAAAACCACCATCTGTTGTTAGCATATAGCATACACAGGTATTTGCATACACAGTAACGCATTTTTATTCAGTTGTTTTTGTCAGTTCTTTCAGTATTATTGACATATCTCTTGCTCTGCCTCCGTATTGATTTGTATACAGCTCACTAGGTTTTGGAACAGAGCCTTGGATTAAAAGATGTCCTGTTTTTATCTAATTGCCCCGAAAGCCAGACCTGAGGAGAAAGTGAGGTCAGAGATGGGGGGAGGGATTGTGGTCACATCTTTGGCAGTCTTACTCCTCACCAGTGACCAAATTGTTTTCTTTGGTCTGCCCTGCTGCGCGCAGGGAATGCGGGATACTTTCATATCTTGTATGTTTATCTCCAAGATCAGTCTTTCCGCACCATTCTGTATTCAAGCCAAACGGAACATCAGATAAGAGTTTAATCGGCGCTGACATATTTAAGATGAAAAACACTGTGATTTATTGATGTCATTCTGTGAGACACAAGACTGTGCTTGATTTGAATGTTTAGGAATTGCTAAACAAAATGACAAGCCTCTGTTGCATACAGAGATCTCCTCAAAAGAAATATAACCAAGGACCAAACTGAGTTGATGATGCATCATGGCTGCATCGTGGATGTCCTCTAATCCTTTTCTTCTGGTTTTTGCAGAAGTTTGAGTTTAATCCAGGCCATGGAGGAGAACTATGAGGTGGACCTGGTCTACATCACAGAACGCATCATATCTGTGACCTTCCCAAGTTCAGTAGAAGAACAGAGCTACAGCGCTAACATAAAAGAGGTAGCCACCATGCTACGCTCCAAACATGGAGAAAACTACTTGGTAAGACCTCAGAACTCAACAGCTTTGTAGTTATCAAAATTCAAAAATTGTTGTATTTTAAGAAACATTTAATAACATTTTTACAGCTCTTCAACCTCAGTGAAAAGCGATATGATATCTCCAATCTGAATCCCAAAGTGAGTAGTTTTTACAATACTTTAAATGTTAATGTAATCTGATGGAGAGATTTGGTCTTGATCATGGTCTCGTGTATTTGTGTGCGTGAGGTGCTGGATTTTGGCTGGCCGGACCATCATGCTCCAGCTCTGGATAAGATCTGCAGCATATGCAAAGCCATGGACACATGGATGAATGCAGACAGCCACAATGTGGTGGTCTTACACAATAAGGTAGTGTTTCAACATCTGTTTGTGTAGATGGGCTCTGTTTCAAACCTTAGTGACCTGCCTGTGTAGCTAGCATCTTACGCACAGTCTGTCTTAAAAGATACAGCAGCTGTATCATTGCTGTTTTCTAGGAGAGCACTACATCCCTCACAAGGAAAAACTAGGCTTCTATAGTTCCATGGCGCACCAGGCAGCTCAGTTTTAAGACAGAGCTATAATCTGGTGTGTGAACCAAACATCCCACACATTAGTTACAGAGAATACAGTAAACTACAGTAATTAATTACAGTAAATAGTGTTTGTAGTGATTTGTCAGTAGGTGGCGTTCTCAGG
Source organism: Botia kubotai (assembly GCA_036877585.1). Lineage (NCBI taxonomy): Eukaryota > Metazoa > Chordata > Actinopteri > Cypriniformes > Botiidae > Botia > Botia kubotai. The sequence goes on from JAZGTI010016550.1 coordinate 7,643, forward strand.
CAGCTCTTAATAAACCCAGGCGATGAGGGGGGGCGCTTGCTATGCTGCCCGAAAAACTGGGCACCTAAACCACTCCTAAAAATGTTTGAATATGTTTCTCTTTTATGGAAAGAAATATAGGAGAAACAATCAGGGTTCTGAAAAGTCCAGATGCTTTTTGGGGTCACTGTAAATGTGTGTTAAAGTTCACTGGGGTCAGGACAGTCTGAATTATGAAGCAATTGTGGAGACTCTTTCATCAGCAGCAGCCAGTAAACATTACAAATGTACTTTTAGAGTTATTTTCTGTTGTTTTGAAGCCCTTCAAGTGACCCGGTCTTGAGGTTCTCACGCAGCTGTGTTCTTAAACAATGCATTTAAATATCGCCTTTTATCACCCTCTGATCTGGCGAGGTCTCATTGCTGGTTACCACTTACAAACACAAGAACGATGACAAGGCACACAATACATCTCGCTGGTTTTGTGGACAGCAGTATCGTTCAGATCCTTTATAAACAGAAACATCAGAAAGCAGCCTTCCGGTGGAGGTTGTGGGCTATCTTCTAAGCAAGTGGTTCCTATTGGGTCATAAGTTGATCTCATGCTGGTTCTGATGGGCTACTGGCCAGTGACAGTTTCAAAGAGGCAGATCCAGTAATCAAATGCGCTTTATTCCCACTTGATTTCAGACTGACGTGCATCATTCCACACCCTCACGATGCATCTTGCACATTTTTGCTCGGCCAGTAGAGAAGCCCAGAGAGGTCGTGATCTGGGATTATAAAGGGCCAAAAATGTGTTAAGATCACTGCTCTTTAACTAAAACACATAAACACGCCATTGTTATGGCAACCTGTGTTGCTGTGTGTTGTTCTTTGTAACAATGGAAACATGGGGAGATGGTGAAAAGTTCAAACATTCAGAAAGTGAGAAAGTGTGTTAAAAATGAACGAAACCAAAAATGTGAGGTTGTTCTGACATTCTGTAACATCAGATTTGGGTCACTCTTGCCGTGTGGTTCCTTTGAAGTATGGACTTTTTTAAAAAGTAAATTTGCTTGTGTTGACATTTAAGAATTTTTGAAAAATTTACCACCAGACTTTCAGAAATGCGCTCAAGTCAAGATCAGACACTTTAACTCATCTTAACCTGATCAATCTCATCAAATGCATCAAATCCACTGCGAATACTTAAAATGATGTCACTTCCTGGAGGATGATGTCATCATGAACTGGCTTTTGTATTGCATGGGACAGAATAAAAGGATAAAACAGGATGAAAACTGATATTGAGAACAAAGAAACATTTGTTAATAACTAAAACTGGCATTTTCCTTCCACAAGACGTATACGTTTGTTTGCTGGTTCTCTTTGTGCAGGGAAACCGGGGCAGAACGGGGGTAGTAGTGGCCGCATACATGCATTACAGCAACATATCAGCGAGGTAAGACCTGCAGACTGTTCATTTATTGAATTTAAGGTGCTTCTTTGAGCACTCATCAGAAAAAGAGCCGAATCCCACATCACAAGACTGAACACATGCGTTGAATAACACATAAGCAGGGGCAGGGCGGGAAAAACCACTGCCAAATCGCATCACTTTACAAAGAGAGATTTGTCTTGAGACCTGAATTATGTGCTGATGAAATTCATCCCTGATGTAAACACAGTGTTCAGGCTGTTTCTGTGGTCTGGAGGCAGGACGCAGTAATTTGAAGAACGCTACACACTTGATTGCATTTAAAGGAACAGTACGCCAAAAATAAATTCATTATTGTGTAACATCTAAAACTTATTTTTAGGTGAACTTACTTTACTGAGAATGAAAGAAATTTATTTCTGTGAAGCGTTTTAATTATGTATAATTTAAATATGTTTAAATATGTTTAATTCTGTATTTGATAGCTGTATGTAAGACATGTTTATCTCTTTCCTCTGAAGTAAACCGTGTTTGTTTTGGTATGCAGTGCAGATCAGGCGCTGGACAGGTTTGCCATGAAGAGGTTTTATGAAGATAAAGTACTTCCTGTAGGTCAACCCTCCCAGAGAAGGTCAGTAGCGCTCTGTTTCCTGTGTGCTCACTACTGACCTCTTATCTGTGTGTTTTATGAGTTTGACCCTCATTGTTTATGTTCAGTTACAGCCGTTGTTCACATTTATGAGTTTTATCACTTGATAACATCACCCAAAACATGCAAACGATGCTTGTATGGTTTTGCTAGATAATTTGGGTCAGGTGGTTCTAACAGAATCTTTCCTGTCTCGTGACAGTGCAAAATGTCCATTAAAAGTCGTCTGTGGTGACTTCAAACTATGATCAACATCAACGCTGCATAACGAGGATATAAAAACATTAAACTGTGACGTTCATAACAGTTTAGTACTTCATTTTTTTCACTTCAAATATAGCACACATTTATTGGTCTACAGTGCAGACTCTTAGGTTATTTTTATTTTATTTGGTGAAATATTTGTATTTGAAGTAATGATTGTTTCGTATTGGACTGAATGTTTAAACTAACCCTCCCATCTCTGCATACCTAGAACGGTTTGCACAAAATTGGAGATTATTCTGTGTTTCAAACATGCTAATCCATCAAAGTCACAAACCGTCACACACGATCGCACACCGTGGGTGGAGGACTGTATGAAGATGTGTAGTCATGAATCTTCTCTGTAGAAATGTTTGAGGTCTCACACTTGTGTGTCGTTTTAATTATACGGGGGCATTTGTGACAAGAGGCATGTACAACATTAGTGCCCTGCCAATGGAACTTTCTCTGAACGTTTCTCAGAACCAAGCAATAACGTTAATTCAACGTCTAAAAACTGCACTGATGAAAATGTATGTGTGCTTTGTGCACAAGTACACACCTCTACACAAACTCTCACACAACACTATAACGTTCATAAGGGAACGCTTGGCCAGGGATTTTCTGCTTTCACAAAATCAAGATTTCCATCAGTATAAGGAGGGACTGGCACATAAGTGGCTCTCATGGTGTCACATTCACATAGTTCTGCTCCCTGCAGTAATGGCCTTCTTCATGGAAAACGGTAAAGCAGAACCATCTTACCCCAAAAGAACTCAGGGCTCGTGGTTTTTGCCAGTCCAGTCTTCCGGAATAAAGAGGCCCTGGAGTTTAGGAACCCTTAAAACTTCATGGGAAAGACAGGAAGATGTAGGAGCTCTGGTCACTGTTCATCTCCTGGGATGTGGCCTGTAACATTCAAGAAGAAAACAGCTTTTCCTGTTTATAGAAGCCAGCATCTGAGTTTGGAAGCACACAAAACGGTCCCCAGCAGCAGATGAAACCGTCTCATGACCCTAGATAGAACACTGTTTATGCTTTTATGTTGTGTATTATGTAACGTGCAGTCACGCAAACATCTTGCAGTTCGATCCAATTTCGGACCAATCAGTTTGGAAAATGCAAACGCARTAKTTTTTCAACACGMACTCTTTGTGTTTGGTGCATCTCGATTTGTTCTCTTGTTTCTGATCATGATTTATTTGGCTGTAGGTATGTGCAGTATTTCAGCGGCCTGCTCTCCGGACACATCAAAATCAACAACAAACCTCTGTTTCTCCATCACGTCATAATGCACGGGATCCCCAACTTTGAGTCCAAAGGGGGTGAGTTGCTGCAGTTGACTGCCAGGGGTTACTGGAGATGTTGAAGGCAGGTTTCAGGGGCCCGTCTTGGGCATGTGGTCGCGGCACGACCCCCTGTCACTTCTGACGCCTGCCTGTCAGTCCTGAGAGGTGACGGGCTGCTCTTTTAAACACGTATACGTGTATTTATAGATGAACAAGATAAAGAACACAGGCTGTCTCTGGTTTGCCTTACATCAGCAGTGAGATCTTGGGAGCTCATGTAAAGCACACATATCTGAAGATCAGGTAGTTGCGTGACTAAAATAACAGCGAGCATTCTGCATCCCGTCGCATTATAGATTGCATTCCACACATATTTGAAATAAGATTATAAATTGGAACATTTCAGAACAGTTAAAGGTTCTTTGTGGAACCTAACAGCCCCTCAGAGAACCTTTTGGAAACCTTTTAGTAACTGAGCATGACGCCAGCAACACCAAGGTTATGGGTTCGACTCCCACAGAATATATGTACTGATAACATGTATGTCTTTAATGCACTGTCAGTCACTTTGGATATATAAATCTGTTAATGCATAAATGTATAGACCAGCCGTTCTTTATAGGTGCTTTAAAACTATATTTTAAAAACTATCCTTGAAACTGCAGTAATACATGGTTTTGTTCTCTTCATTTCTCAGGTTGTCGCCCTTTTCTCAAGATCTATCAGGCCATGCAGCCGGTCTACACATCTGGCATCTAGTACGAATCAGTCCATGTTTTTCTGCACTTTATTCCTCATGCTGCTCTGGCATCAGGCCCAGCCTCCAAAGCAGCCAATCACAGACAGTCCCCATCACACTTGCCCCTCCCACTGTGTCTGGACAGCCTGTGAATCACACACATTGAGAATGGCCAGCATGTGTTTCTGTCATACAGCTGAACATGGCTTTCTCCTCACTCTCGGAGGGCAGTTGTGTTATTTTCATTAGGGATGGGAACTGTAAGGAATTTAATGAGTCTGTTTCCATTTAACAGTCTTAACAATTCTGTTACATTCAGTCATTTGTAGTTTTTTCTCAACCAGTTGTTTTTTTAGTTTTTTGAAGGATGCACATCACTGGTTTATTTGGTTAAATATCCTACCAAGGATATATGGCAAAAGTGTGTGAAAAAGTGTGTTTTTTTAACACTGAATACTTCAAATAACAGAGTCCTGCAATTAACTTAGCAGAGACAAAATTGTTTTCTGTGGTTATCAACATTACAAAACAAACACTGCCCAAATGACACAGATGACATCAACAAACTAGCAGTTGCCTAAACGTGACAAAATCATGCCCTGATTACTCATCCTGACAGAAGACACAGTCTGTGAGGTTGTTTGTGATTTAACGTGTGTGTCTGATGTTTACAGTAATGTCCAGGGAGACAGTCAGACCAGCATCTGTATCACCATTGAACCCGGCCTGCTCCTCAAAGGAGACATCCTGGT
>JAZGTI010016551.1:0-12712 GCA_036877585.1 Botia kubotai
TGGCGGACACACCCCCTATTGCTGATAGGCTATTATAGTGTTGCAGTGACCGGTCCGATCCACTATTTATCGCCTATTTTTACAGCCAAGACTATGTGCAACCATTTTTTCAACACACACATTTTCACAGAAATTGCTTCGCTCTAGGTCCTGTTCTCACACGCGGCTCTCTTGGGTATGCTGGAGAAGTTTTAGGATATTTTAAAGTGTATTTCAAAGAATGGGGGACCAGAAGTTTGTAGATTCAAATCCCGCAAGGGACGATCCATAGCCACGATCGCCACAGTGTCGCAGTGCTTTATCGTCTGGCTGCCACTCTGAATTCTTGGGCTGTTGTAATGGTTTGCTATTGGCTCGTACTCTCCGCAGGTAAACACTACGGTGTGTACAGCTGCGAGGGATGCAAGGGCTTCTTTAAAAGGACCGTACGCAAGGACCTGACCTACACCTGCAGAGACAACAAGGACTGCGTGATCGACAAGCGGCAGCGCAATCGCTGCCAGTACTGCCGCTATCAGAAGTGTCTGGCCATGGGGATGAAGAGAGAAGGTACAGCACATGAAGTTGAGGACAGAGGGTTCCTCCCTTTCTCTTTAGGATGCGCTCGTATCGCACACTTTGAATGCAGGCGGCGTTATGAACCTGGAGCCATTTTAGAACTGGAATCCGGGGCTGTTTTTACGGTGTCAACACAACGCTGTGTGTTTATGTGTTTACACTGATTTTGATTTGATTTGTAATTACGCAAATTTTCTCGATGGCAATAACAAATGTGTCGCACGTTTAAATTAGACATAAATTCATGCACATTACACGCCACATGCTTAATTCCAAAACTGACGAATGTAAGCTTATAGGGCATTAATAAAAAGACATGGTTAGACTATGGTACCCAAGAAAACGGTCCGCTTTAGTGACCGGATGTTAAATACATTCGCATTGTAATGCATTGTAACCATAGCAAGTAAATGCTTTTGAATTAGCATATGTGAAGCTGCTTATTAGTAAATCTGCTTTGAAACAACACTATAAAAAAGTGCTATTTAAATAAATTTAAATCAAATTGAATTAGCTAAAGTACATAGAATGGCCTAGAATGTAAATGGTGTTATTTTGGGTGAAGGAACCAGTCGTTCTTTGGACTGACTGACCCGAGCCGTGAGATGTTTTCCGCACTCAGTGTCCCCTCATTGGTAAATACCACCTCACCTCTCTGTGACTCCTGGAGAGACGTCCATATTACTACAGTGAGCCTCTAGATAATCAGAGATCACGGTCTGCTCACCGTGAGACATCAGTCAGCAAGTTCAGCCCGCGCATTTTATCATAAACGTCCAGCTGTGCTCCAGATTCCAGGTAGCGCAGCATATTGAGACATTGTTTGGTTTTAGATTTTCTTTGACGCTAAATATAAATATAATATAAAGACTGTCTCGTCTCGTCTCTCAAATCAGCACCTGAGGCAGAGAGATGGAGAGAGAGAGAGGGGTGGGGATGGGCGATTATGGGGTATTAACGCTTCTTGCACATGTTGCATAGAAAACAAAATTTAAAAGGCTGCTCAGGAGCACCAGTAGGACAGTGCATCACACAACTGGAGAAATACTGATCTGAGAGACATTTTTTGGGCCTCAGTCAGGGAATACGAATCAGAACGTGTTTATGGGCTATTTGTGTTGTGTTTTAAAGTGTGTGGTCTGTGGAGAACACGGTTCTGTTTTAAAGGCACAGGACTGAACCGGGGAACTCGTCTCTGAGTGTCGGTATACATCAGCACACACGTGGCTGTGATTGTTCTTAAGATTTACGCTGGTGGCAGTTTTTGTGTGTTGGTTCAGGGCGTTCAAAAGCTTCAAACCACTTGCTCTGTTAAGTTCTGTACACACACACACACACACACACACATCCAGGGTCCAAATATAACTCCTCCAATATCTTGTAAGATGCATCTTGTATGGCAGCAATTTTGAACAAAAGGAAAAACAACAAAACCTGAGCAAAACCTATTTTTGGGGACGTCCTCATTTGTAAAATATAAAAATATAGTAAATATAGGTTTTTTTTTAATGATGAAAATGCGAAGTTTTCTGTTAGAGTGTTGGTTAGGTTATATTGTTTATAACTAGCTATGTATAGTTAGCTGGGCACGGCATTCATAAAGCAATTCATTTTTAATCTTTTTTCAATTGTCTACATCTGTAATTATGTTTACAGCAACACTGAACTGACGTCAGGTCAGTGTCTCTGCAGCCAATCAAGGCAGTCTGTAATCAGACAAGCTCAGCCATGTAAATGATATATTATGGTATATATTGTGTAGCTGACATGCAGTCAGAGCAGACAGAGTACAGTACGATCCATAAGTACGTGACGCCATTCTCCCTCACACACCCATTTTCTATGACCTCAGCTTGACCTCTCGCCTTGTGTTATTTATATCACGGTCTGGATTGCTTCTTTTAAGGACGTGATCATCGCTTGCTTTCGCCCGTATCCCATAAGCTCTCACTGTACCCCGAGGCGCGGGAGAGAGCGGGGCCACGCTCACCCCAAAAAGAGCTAAGCGAATCCACAGAAAAACAGGATTAAATGAATTTATGCTCGTCTTCTCTCCGGGGAAAATAAACCTAACGTGATTTCAGCCTCTCTCACCTCTCTCTGACTCCTGGAGAAGTATTTTACCCTTGGGCTGACCTCCAGACTCCAGACAGCCCCCCCCACCAGCACCGCCACACCTCTGTTATTTACCATTGAGGAAATAGCGAGAGGTTTGGTAAGAGAGAGAGTGCGTGTTGGAGTGTGTGAATGCACTGTGAATAGGGACTGGGTTTGGAGTGTTTTGGATGACTACGCACTGTGCGCGTGCACACACACAAACATGCGCTGTAACCACAGGGGCTTGGAGTGTGGTTAATACTGCCTTGGCCACAGTGAGAATGAGCGACTGCTCAGCACTCTAACCACTTCCTGTTCTGAGTTGATCAAATGTCTGATCTGTTCGGGCCTGTTTTAAAACCCCAGAGACAAGCACCGTGTTACAAAACGGCTCATTTTTGTCATGCAACACGCAACATTTGAAGTCAACTTTACGATCTCCTAATTAGCGCATGTTTTTATAACTTTAGCTTGTCTTTATAAAACCATCAGTGCACAGTATTCCAAAAAACAAAATGTTTGTAATCTTTTATCTGAGAAATCTTGGCAATCTATTTTAGAAAATAATCATTGCATGACTAAAGTAGAATAAATACTAATGCTTACTGGCTTTAAAATGCATTTGAACAAATATAACATTTCAGTGTTCAGAACGGTCTCCTTATCTTACCTTGATTTACAACAGTACATTTATAATATTGGTTTATAGTTTGAGCTGTCAGATCCGATTTCCTTGGTAATCTCAGACTTTTGACTTAAGCATAAAGAATATGAAGTATATGAAGTAGTCTGCAATTTTATGTGCCAAACAGAGATGACGAGACAAAAGTTACAGATTGCAGCTTTAATTTCAGTTAGAAAGGTAGTTGGGGAGGGGGCACCAGCTTGATTATGATTATGAGTATATGCCTTTTGATTCGCTGACAGTTGTAGTGACCGTGACTAGTATTGTTACATACAGCCGTCCAGGAGGAGCGCCAGCGAGCTAAAGACCGCAATGAGAATGAGGTGGAGTCCACCAGCAGTGCCAACGAGGACATGCCCGTGGAGAAGATCCTGGAGGCGGAGCTTGCCGTGGAGCCCAAAACAGAGACTTACATCGAAACCAACCTGGCCATGCCCTCAAATTCAGTAAGTGACATCACTTCCTCTTTGTGCACCATAAACCTTGTAAACCTTAAAGAAGCACTTAAAGGGATTGTTCACCCAAAAAAGATGAAGAGTCATCATTTACTCACTCTCATGTCATTCCAAACCTGCATGAGAAGACATTTTGAAGTATGTTGGTAACCAAACAAGAGTGCCACGCATTAACTTCCATTGTTTAGACTTTTCTTGAAATATTTTCTTTCGTGTTCCACAGAATTAAAAAGTAATACAGGTTTTGGAATGACATGAGGGTGAGTAAACGATGGAGAAGTTTTCATTTTTTTGGGTGAACTGTCCCTCTAAGATGTTGCTTCCGCGGCGCGGTTGTTAGCAAATGTTTTGATGCCGTTTTGTTGGTCATTCAGAGCAGCGCAAGCTTTAGTTGCAGCATCGCTTTATCTGTGCGCTGTGATGTTTCTCAGGTTTCCTCTTCCTCCTGAAGTCGCCATGACGAATCAACACCATTAAAGTGATCATTGGGCCTCACTTCCAAGCATTGTTTGAGTAATGAAGTACTCTGACAGTCTCCGGGAGCTCTCAGCCTGCCGTCAGCCTCTGAGGAGCGTCTTCGCTCTCTATCTCTCTCCTGAAAAACATACTTGTAGCAGTTGAAGTGCCGAAATTGAATTGGGGTGGTGGAGTGGAGATACGAGAAGAGTAGTAGAGCAGGGGAATAGGAAATGAGAGAGAGAGACTGGGTGGTTGAGTGCGTCTTTTGGGACTCCTCTGTACCGAAGCGAGAATGTTCTGGAAGTGAAGGGGGCTGTTATATGAGTAAATGGGGAGTTATTTCAGGAAGATGAAGATGTGTGGGAACAGAGGAGAGACATTTGGGGAAAGGTAGCGAGACGGGGGAGAACGTACGGCCCGTCTGGGGGGAGTAGCTGCCAGGCCTGACACTAGAAAGCACTCAGTCAGTCTCTGATTCACTGTGTAGTCTGTATTCCGTGTGTCATCCTTTCTATCCAGTAGGGGGCTCGAGAGCTCGGGTGAACCAGGGTTATTGTGTTGTTGTTTAGTTTTATTTTAATATTATTGTCAAATGTACCTATATTATTTTCACATTTGGTATTGATGGTAATAGTTTATTGTTATGTATATCCACATCCTTGCTAAAAAAGTTTCTTAAGCCAGCGCTGGCTGGTTTGGTTGTTTTAGCTGGTTTGAGCTGGTCTTTCTGGTCTCCCAGTGTGAACAGCTGAAAAAGCGCCCAAAACCATCATGAGACCAGCAAAGACCAGCAAACCAGCTTGTTTGCTTTGATTTATTTTCATTTCCCTGTAGTAAACGTATAGAAGTGTAGTTCTGCTATTATTTTTCGTTTATTGGCATTTATTATTGTTGTATTAAGTTTGTGAAAATGTTTTTAGAGCAGTAGTTTTCACCCTAATTGATATATATATACAATAATAACCCAGTGGTGAGCACATCTGATTATAATCGTTATTCTGAAGCCAGTTATGTATTTCGAAATCACATTTGAAACACAAAAATAGAGCTCATTCAGATCATGCAGCTATTAAGTGTTATTAAATTTAATCATTGCTGTAGCTCGCAGGCTAAGACGGTGACGTCGTGTCTTTGCACGCCAGAACTCTCCGTTTGTGCATGGACGGCTATTTTAATAGTCTTAATATTACAGTCTGACAGTTTAATAAATGATATGAAAGAAAATAATGACGCAGTCCAGAGTTGGACAGCAGAGAGACATTTTACTGGAATGTGTTCTCTCTGTGGTCTTCTATTGGCCGGCTATCAGAAGCATCGCCCTCCTGCTGTTGTTCGCCGGCCAGTTCTGTCCTCATCCCCTCCCACTGTGCCCGCAGCTCCCCTCCTGCCCGCGCTCTTTTGGGAGCCACTGCCCCGTGCGCTAATTAATCACAGAACATCGGCCCGGGTGTGTGGCGCATGAATGGATCGCCACTGTTGCTTAATGGCTGGGGATTGGCCAAGCTGAATGAAGTGTGTTTATCTCATGGTCTCTATGGTGACCTAAAACAGGAGTTAAACAGGCGTTAGTAACATGCCTCCAGTTAAAAGGGAAGCGCCGTCTGCGAAGGGGGAAAACAGCTCGTTTGTCATTTCTCTTTGCTTTTCTTTCATTATCCTTTATTTCTGGCTCTCTTCTTCTTGTGTTTTCTCTCTGTTGGATTCTGTCTATCTGCGTATTTGTCATTATGCGCCGGCCAAAAGCAGTTATTCACTCTTATCGTTTTCTCACTCGTTTCATTCAGATGACATCATGGGCGTCGGTTAATTCGAATGTCTGTTCCGTGTCGTTTCAACATGGTCATGTTTTATTTAGGGATGGGTTTGACTAGCTGTATATATGCATGTTTGTTTACACACATTTTATTTTTTTATGGTTTCATATTGAGTTGACATGGTAAAACATGCCCTGAATGACCCAAACTCAGTTTTACAGGATTTCTTAAGACCAGTTTAGCCGATTAGCCAGTCGGCTAATTTCGCGCATCCCTAGTTTCAACACCTTAGATACACAGGAAGTGCCTCTCGCAGCCGTCTGGCTTATTACCTTGCGCTGCTGCAGCATGCTTTTTTGCCACGCAACAATAATATAGTTTAAGCAGACTATGAAAAATTGAAACATATCTCATCTCTCCTCCTCGAGTGATAAAAATTTCATAGCGCAGTATGCAAGCACGCCGTTTGTGTGAGGGCCCGGGACCACGCTTTGCGGTGAATAATGCAGACTGAATGCCTTTCATTCAGCAGGAACAAAAACAGCCCTTGTTGTGTGATGGTCGTGAGAAGAACGTTATCAGAACGTCTCCTTGAATCCTTATCGCTCACGGCCTGGGGCTAATGTTCGCACGACGCCACTGAATCTCACAAGCGAATCATATGGCCGGCTGTATTCAGTCTGAAGTACTACAGACACGAGAGAAATGTTTGTAAAAATAAATTTTTATTAATATATCCTGCACTGCATGTATGTATATCACTCCAGTTAACAGAAATGCGATGTTTGTGTATTATGATGAGGTTTGTGCTGAAGTTTATGATGATGGGTCACTTGTAGGTTGCCAAGGTAACAGTTTTTTTAGTACTTGACTAAGTTCGCTATTATATAAGTAATGACTCATTAAAAACAATGATCATTTTATTATATTCATGTAAAGACAAATTCACTAAGAATGAAACAAATGCAAAAAATGTGCACTGCATTGTACGCCCGTATATGCGATTATAACATTCTTCGTCATTTGATGAGTCATCGCCATGATCAATAGAAAATGTAACCAAGCATCTCGTCTAAATAAAAGACTCTTTACCACCTGCTGTCCACAAGCGCTGAATACCACACACACAAAAGTCATGCAAGCGAATTAGCCCCGGAATTCTTGTCTGCATTAACTTCATCTGCCTCGATTTTATACCTATTTTCAGTCGTTTATTTTGTGTTGGAGAATAAACGAGGTCAGTGTCAACACAGCTGAGGTAACGATACATCATTCATGAGTATTCTCGTGTTTAACCAGATCTGTGGGAGTTGTTTTCTTCTGACGAGCGTCACTGAAGCTTCTTCACTTTCCTTTATATTGTTGTTTTGTTTAGTGAATTAATTATCTGTTTGTTTACATATTCGTTAAGGAACATGACAGGAACTGATGCACAGAGGAGGATCATCTGCGTGTCCCCCGAGCAGCCACAGAAATATTTATAAACTGCATCGTTTTTCTGCATATAAACAGTCGTCAGCAGTTTTAGACGCGGCTTTGTTTGCTGGCTAACTGTTTGCTATCTCCAGTTCTTGCCTTTGATCTTCTCCTGTTGTCAGTGTGAGTTTCAAACGGGCACTTAAATACCATAGATCCACTGAGAGGAAACATCTGACGCTTTCTCAGGTCTCTCCGGAGAGTTGCCGTGTTTAAATACGAAAATCACGGATGAGCCCATACTAACCTACTAAACCTGTACTCGTTTCCTGATGTTCAGCTGTGGAAAAGTTTGCCACACATTTTTATGATTGGTGTTGTTTAGTTTTTGGTCTTTCTTACTAGTTTAAATGCAGTTAATAGAGAGAGTGTAGGAAATGATTGCGGGAAGCGGAGGGAACTTGTTTAGGAAATGATGTCATGTGATGTCATAAATCATATTTGAACTTGTATTGCCCGTTTCAACAACATGCACTCTAACCGACGCATGACTGCTGACAAACAGCTTCAGAAAGCCTAAACATGTTCTTGTAGCTTAATTGCGTTAGTAGCGCAAATGTCTTGGGTTTGACACGTTCCCTGGTCTCCCTGCCTGACCACCTGACAAGTGCCAAAACCCCTTTTAATCCACTTAGTAAGGCTGTTAGACAAGGTAATAGTAGCAAAAAACTGATTTAGGAGATTTTGTACTGGGGATGTTTTTTTTTGTGCTCCTCAGACCAGCATGATGGACTAATGTGTGTGTCAAATGATTAAATATTGACCATTTCAAAGCTCTTGACTTATAATTGTGGTGTCAAACCTATTAATAAACTTCCTCTAATGCTTTACGTAAAGCTACCAAGACAGAGGCCAAAAATGCCCCTCCAGGACACACAGACAATTAAGATAAACATGATGGTTTTTCCTCTCTCTATTTTCCTAAGCACTATTTGTCCTCTTGCCCACTACAATGTCCTGTTGATGTTTTCTAACGCTTTCCTCTTGACACTTCTGTTGAAAAACGGCGCTCAATTTGTATTTGTTCTCGTCCCTTCAGAAAGCGCCCCCCGCTGTTTTCCGCTCTCCTGCGCTCATTGCCTCTTTTTCTCGCAGTCTGTTGGTTCGCTCTTTCATCTCCTGAAACAAAGCGTCGTATCTATCCTTCTCCTGGTTCACGCAACATGAGGCGAGAATCATTTAGGTCATTTTTCATATCTCTCATTTGTCCTCTGTCTCGTTTGATGGCGTTCCACGCTGAAACGTGCTAATTGACTCAGATCGGCAGGAGGCATTGAGGGAAACTAGCCGTACGCTAACTCCCTCGCACTGATTCCCTGTAAAAAGTTTCCCGCCGAGAACAGCGCATGTGTTTTGACCGTAACTTTCTGCTGTGAGACTTTTGTAGCACATTTTCTGTTAGCTATGTGTCATCCTTCGAGTCATTTTAATACAGAGGTTTAAAAATGCTGAATGATATTTCATCTGGGAATGAGGAAACGTGGAAGTGAAGTTCTTTCCAGGGAGCTTCCTGCAGGAAATGCTTGCTCGGAGAGGGTAATTTTTTAGCACCAGGTCTCTGCGGGTATTTCCTGCGCAGGCCGGGGCAAAAGCACTGTTTGTTTTGCCTTCCTGTTCACTCTCACTCCGAGCTGATTAGTCATCGGCTGTTGTGTGCATGAGGTCTTGCTGTAATGTTAGAAGTTCACTGTTTTCCTTCTTTAACAGAGAGTAATGCTCTCAGAAACACATATAGGGGAATCCCAGCTAACAATGTTTGGTCGTAAGAACGTTTCCCTAATGTTTCCATTAAGTAACAAAAAATGTTATTTTATACTGTTACTATATAATGATAAAAATGTTATTTTCAGAGTTCTAGAAACGTTTAAAATGTCCATTCCTTGTTAGCTGGGTATGTAGACTTCCTGCTGTTGCCAACTAGCAGCGTTCCCAAAGAGACACATGGACCTGTAAACACCTGGTATTTTTTAAAGTGACAAACAGTTGTGAAGGAACATCAACACACGATGGACTGTCTGAAACTCTATTGGTGATATCTGCAGTAGCTGTTTCATCATGAGAGCTTGTACGATTGATATTTGGATTTACAGCTCATCCCTTGTGTTCTGGTTTCGTCCACCAGCCCAACGATCCTGTCACAAACATCTGTCAGGCGGCTGACAAGCAGCTCTTCACTCTGGTGGAATGGGCCAAAAGAATCCCACACTTCTCTGATCTCCCTCTGGATGACCAGGTCATTCTTCTGCGAGCAGGTGACTTTAACTGCGTCATAAACACATGCACACTTAAGGTAGGCCACTCACTAGTAACAAGACCAGATTTGACTTAAATTAGGTAGCAACCATTCAGAATCCCTTAGCAACTGCTTAGCAACATGCTAACATCCATTTAGGACACCTCAGCAACTTCCTAGCAACCACCCACAACATTTTAGCAACCMCATAGCAACGTGCTAACATTCATTTGGAACACCTCAGCAACTGCATAGCAACTTCCTGGCAACCACCTGTAACACCTTAGCAACCCCATAGCGACGTGCTAACATCATGGGTACAGGTTTTGCATAGGCAACCGCCACTCAAACATTGCACAGAAAATATATTTTGTTAAATTGGTTTGTTATTTTTATTGTCCCAAACACAACAACAATCACAGCTCACTGTGTGTTGAAACGTTCTTTAAAACATTGAAGGAAGCTGACAAGACAAGCAAGACGTCTAGATGTTCCGTAGACCACCACTCAACAAACAAACCACTTCGTGTTTCATTTCATTGATGGCTTGTTGTGTTCGTGAGTGACGCTGGTCTTCTGAGAGCCGACTGGAGAGCACGCGAGATGGTTCTCTCTCAGAGCTCTCAGGTTTTCTATAAATAACTCCTTCAGTTCTGCTGTCTCATAGATGAAAGCATCCCAGCCTTTCCCAAGCTCAACTCTGGGGAAATGGGGTGTTGGTGGTGGGGGGTAGTTGCTAGGCAGACTGGTTTTAAAGGAGCCCTGTCACTCAAATACTTCCTTATTACGTGTAATGTCGAATCATTGTGTTTTATTCCTCTCTCAGGATGGAATGAGCTCCTCATTGCATCATTTTCCCATCGCTCTATAGCGGTGAAGGACGGGATACTGCTGGCCACCGGACTACACGTTCATCGAAACAGCGCCCACAGCGCGGGTGTAGGAGCCATATTTGACAGGTTAGAATGAGGCTGTATCTAATTACATACGTACCAATTCACGGCAAAGTTAGCGATTGCGAATCTTCAGCCATTTTTGGGACAAGGAGCTTGTGGTGAGACAGAGACAGATCTCGGGGCCTTTTGTTACATACTGTATAAAACTAAGTGTTGCATTTTAAGCCTGGTGTACAATCATTTGCATAGACTTCTATATTCATGTATTTACATAATGTGTTTGGATGGTTTCATTGCATGGCCATTAAAATGATATTAATTGGTGTATAAAATCATATACTTTGCATTTTAAAGCGCATAACATTTTAACTTTATGCATTTTGATGTGGGAGGAATAATGAAATGCTGAACTTTAACCTTGTTTGCTTTGGTTGACGTTAACTTAATATTGTAACTTAACCTATTAATTTTTAGTGAATTGAGTGAGATCGAACAATAATTGGCAATCCATAATTAACTCATTAAATTGCCGTGTAGCTGTTGATGTATGTATGACGGTTTATAAAGTGAAGCACTTTTTGTTTAGATATATTTTGTATGTGATGTTTTAAGTATTTTTATAAGAGAAGTTTAAGTCTGTGATACTGCGTCTGCGACACACAGGGATGATCAAACTCTAAACGACCATGACAAGGGCAGAAGAAACCTTGACATTTTCTAGCAGAAAAACGCAGAGCAGAAGGGCAGGAGGAGCGAGTGCTCCATCGATTTACATCCATATTCATTAAAAATGCAGTCGTGCTGGCAACAGAGGTCACGGCGAGACGCTCGAGCGCTCACACTGTTAAAGGAAATCCATTTGTGTGTCATTTATGATGAAATAAAAAAATACAGAAGAGATGCCCAGTGCTGTCGCGAGCCTTACACTGTATCCTGACCTGCACAAAACCAACGCTGTCACAGTGGTGAGATACAAGAGTGTATTTCTTTGTCTGTGACATCATCAAATCTATTCTGATCATCTAATGTAAAAACAACAGAGCTACAGCAGAACTCATTGACAATAAGTGCTGCTGTATAAATTATTATACAGGTAGCAATACGTAAAAATAAATAATATATAAGGTCAAAAAGTGTAAGATAAGCTTTTATTAATAAACTAATATATATCAAATATGTGTGCTTCAAATCGTATGTCCATTTGTAAATGAAAAGCATACATTTTTACAAAAGATAAGTATGAAAGCTAATGTGTTCTATGCAAACAGAAGCATCGACTGACTTTTAATAAAGCGAATGAACAGTAAATGTAAAAATTAAATGGCTGTCTTAAATGGCAAGTTTGAGATAGAGACGTCTGGCTGCTGTACCGCCCAGAGGCGACTTTAGCGATTAGATCATACCGCTCCTCTGAAAGAATGGATTACATCACTGCATTAATACAGCTTGCATTCAGATGCGCCACGCTGGTAATGTCTCTTCATCGGATCGCCCATAAGCGACAGCCGTGGCGCAAATGAAGTGGCTGGTTGACTTGAGCGCCGGGCTGAAGTTCCCCCTGCCCGCTTGAACTATCGCTCCTCCAGGTCAATTGAATTAGACTGTGTTAAGAGTGGGAACGCGGCTGTCACCCGGTCACACAGAGGCCCAGACCGGCAGAGTAGACGCCGCTCAGTGGAAACAGGAAGTGATGTCAGTCTGGGTGTTTATTAGGGAGATGCTGATATTTGAGAGTGGCTGCCTGTCACAGCAGTAATGGGGTAATGTTTACCTCATGTCTTTATTTCCCACAGCTGGAGTGTTAAAGGGGTAGTTCAGCTAAAAAGTACTCGCCCTCATTTCAAACCTTTTTCTTTTATATCTTCTTTTGTGTCCCTCAGAGGCAAAAAGTCAAACGGGTCTGGAATGAAATGAAGGTGATTAAATGAAGGAAGATGTTTCATTTTTGGGTGAACGCCTTTTAATGTGTGCAGAACGATGGGGGGGTGTTTTTGACGCGTGACTCTGATCTTCATCGGTGTGGTTTCTCCTGTGTTCAGGGTTCTGACAGAGCTGGTGTCAAAGATGAGAGACATGCAGATGGATAAAACGGAGCTCGG
>JAZGTI010016552.1:0-12712 GCA_036877585.1 Botia kubotai
CTGTGGTCAGCTGTGTTTGTCATGATGTGTCTGTGGTCACGTGTGTTTGTCATGATGTGTCTGTGGTCAGCTGTGTTTGTCATGATGTGTCTGTGCTCAGCTGTGTTCGTCATGAGGTGTCTGTGGTCACGTGTTTGTCATGATGTGTCTGTGGTCACGTGTGTTTGTCATGATGTGTCTGTGGTCAGCTGTGTTTGTCATGATGTGTCTGTGGTCACGTGTGTTTGTCATGAAGTGTCTGTGGTCAGCTGTGTTTGTCATGATGTGTCTGTGCTCAGCTGTGTTTGTCATGAGGTGTCTGTGGTCAGCTGTGTTTGTCATGATGTGTCTGTGCTCAGCTGTGTTTGTCATGATGGTCTTCTTCTGTTGTAGGGTGAGAAAGGCCCACCAGGTCAGCTGGGAGAAACGGGCTCATCTGGTGATATGGGTCAGACAGGAGAACAAGGCCTCAAAGGTGCCCGTGGAACCAGAGGACCTGTGGTTAGTGATCCTCCATTTATACACCCCCCTCACTCCTGCTGCAGCTCTTCTGATGTTCACAAGAGGATTTGACTGCAAATTCCCAAGAGTTTACCAGATACAGCCCGAAGCTAATTCACAAAGTCTGCGATTGCAGTGCCAAAAAATACTTTCTGAGTTAGAGACAGAATTGATGTGCTAGATTTATTCCAAAATGGGAAATTCTGGAATGTTTTGATCCAGATGATGTT
The DNA here is from genome assembly GCA_036877585.1 of Botia kubotai. NCBI lineage: Eukaryota > Metazoa > Chordata > Actinopteri > Cypriniformes > Botiidae > Botia > Botia kubotai. Next base: position 711 of record JAZGTI010016552.1, read on the forward strand.
TGAACCCACAACCTGCACTGTCTTGCAGTGGAGGAGCTCTAATGACATTGACAGAAATCATAACATTATGACAGAAATCATAACATTATGACAGAAATCATAACATTATGACAGAAATGTTATTTGATGGTCGTTTCATCACTGTGTTCTGAGTGAAACGACTTCTGAAATGATAAATATGTAGACTTGATTTTGTTCTTTGGGAATTGATTTGATCATTGGAAGTTGGAGGGATAGAAGCTGCTTGGTCATTGTACAGTCAGTATAGCCCTGCCCTCTTGCTGAGACGTGTCATCAAGAGAAGAGATGTTGTTTTGAAGGGGAGGTTAATCACAAGTGCGCATTCAGTTAAAAACAAAACAATAATCATGTGCAGGGATAAATCATTTATAATAAACACTGCGATATTCCTTAAAAATAAGTATAGTGTATTTTGATTTCATGGTGACACAAAACTTCTGGAAAGCTTGTGGGCAAACAGGAAAGCAGTTGTGACTGCTCAAATGAGTCAAATGAGTGTGAAACCTTTTGTAAGTAATTGAGTTAAAAATGCTTCATATAATGTTGCTGAATGAGAAGCTGATCATGTCCTCTGACTCTTTTCTCATGTCTGAACTAGAAGGATCTGGAACTGAATCAAAGCTTTCTAATGGATTTATACTAATACTATTAGAGATTCTCGTACAGTTACTGTTACACACAAGACGCTTTCAGGCTGGAATTTTAAAGCTGAGAATCAAAAGCAAGTGTATTTAACAAAACCTTGCATCGTGATTTTTAGAATAGCAAATTATTTTCCAAGAAAAACTTCTGCAATGAGCAACGGAGGTCATTTATAAAATCTCTCTCCAGAAGTCTGTTTTTCAGGATGTTCATCTTATTTTTAGCAGGTTATTTATTGAAGTAGGAATGTCACCACACACCAGCTAATGTTTGTCTGTGTGTGTTTTATTCATTTTCAGGGTCGACCTGGAGTCATGGGACCTGAGGGAGAACCAGGACTGGAAGGTTATACAGTGAGTGACACTTTCAGAAGACATGCATGCAAATTAACACACATCGTGGAATATTTGTATTAGTCAGAATTTAAACGAAGTATAGTTCCACAACAACATACACACACATGCAAACTATAAAGCCACAAGAAGTACTTGAGATTCTTAAGATGTACTTTAAAATGTCTGAATGTTTTTTCCGTATATAATAAATTATCAGGGCAAGAATTTTAAATTTCTCATACTTTTGGCTTCACATTGTATCATTTATCTCCTCTCTTTTTCAACTGTAGGGTCATGCTGGCAAGCCAGGTCCTCTGGGTCCCCCGGGACCAAAGGGAGAAAAGGTTATATTGTGATATCCTGCACACACTGATGTCGTGATATCCTGCACACACTGATGCACACACTGATGTCGTGATGTCCCGCACACACTGATGTCGTGATATCCCGCACACACTGATGTCGTGATATCCCGCACACACTGATGTCGTGATGTCCCGCACACACTTATGTCGTGATGTCCCGCACACACTGATGTCGTGATGTCCCGCACACACTGATGTCGTGATATCCCGCACACACTGATGTCGTGATATCCTGCACACACTGATGTCGTGATATCCTGCACACACTGATGTCGTGTATGTAAAGATAAAACACTTCAAGGCCATCCAGACAGCACCACACTGGAGCTCACCTTCTGTTAGCATAGTGTGTAAAGCAGTCTTAGCGTCTGAGTTGAACTGATTGTGTTTTTGCAGGGTTACCCAGGTGATGACAGTAAAATGGCAGGAGCTCCTGGACCCTTAGGTGAACCAGTAGGTCTTAATTTCTATTTATTTCCTGTTGCCAACCAACCTGTAGATTTCAAAATTTAAGAGGCAAATATATATTGTAACCTTTCTAGAGAAACAACACAGCATATCTGTGTGTGTGTGTGTGTGTGTGTGTGTGTGTATAGGGATCTCTAGGAGAAAAAGGTGAACGTGGGGAACCAGGAGATGATGGATATCAGGTTAGCAGTGCCCTGCAACCAAATAGCAACACCTCAAAAGCCCCACTCTCATTTTCTTCATTCTCTCTCTCTCTCCCTCTCTCTCTCTCTCTCTCTCGCGACTGTACTTCAGATGTTTTCTTTCCAGTCTGTGTGCACAGAATGGAAGTCGATCTAGATTAACCTGCTCTTAATCTGTTCTGCGTTAAAGGAAAGTTGATACTTCTCCAGGAAATTGCAGTGGCCTGTTTTCAACAGAAACAGTCAGTGCTCAAATTCATATTTGTTATGTCAAATATGTGTGTGTGTGTGTTTTAGGGTCACACAGGGGTCACTGGCGCTCGGGGACCCGTCGGTCAGCAGGGATCTCCGGTAAGTCTGATGTGTCTGGTCACAGCAGCAGACAATCATTATGAGGCTGAATTACAGTATGTGAATAAATAAATGTCAATGAAATTCCAATATAAACGCAATGAGTGCAGACACGAGCAGCTGACAGCTAACACTGAGTGTTGTGTTGTGTTGTGTTGTGTTGTGTGTCTCTGCTTACACAATGAATTTAAATAATAATATTTTGGCAGGGATCATCTGGGTTACCTGGTCAAGAAGGACTCAAGGGAGAGAAAGGAACTCAGGTGTGTGTGTTTGCTGTAGTCTGTGATTTCCACAAGGAAAACTGAATCCAAACATCATGGGTCTGTTTGGGATATGTTCCTTCTGTGCAACTCACTCTGCAGTAATATACACTGTGTGCAGTTTGAAGTTTCTGTATGCATAGAACAACCAGATGACCTACTATACTGACAGACAGTATACAGCAGAGCACACTGCTTAGAATACTGTATCCCACAATGCAATGCACAATGTGGTTCATTTGGTTGCACAGCTATAGTATTGAGTATATAGTATGCATATATAGTATGTAGGCAGGGCACTAGTGTTCTTTTCCAAACATAGTCAATAACTTTAATCTAAAAGACTGAAGATTCATGTCAGTCTACAGCAATTAGAAATAAAACATTAAAAGTCTATGCCAGCTCATCACCTTCATATACAATAAGTGTATGTATGTTAAAGTGTGTTTGTGTGTGAATGAACGTGTGTGTGTGAGTGAAGGTGTGTGTGTGAAAGTGTATATGTGTCAAAGTATGTGTGTAAGTGAACGTGTGTACATGTTTTTCTACCACTGTGGGGACCACATGTCCCCACGAGGATGGTAAAGTCACACAAACCTACACTGTGGGGACCACATGTCCCCACGAGGATGGTAAAGTCACACACACTTACACTGTGGGGACCAGCCAGCGGTCCTCACGACGGAAACTGATTATGAAACATACTAAACAATGTAAAATTTTAATGTAAAAAAGCAGAAAGGTTTCTGTGAGGGTTGGGTTTAGGGGATATAATACACAGTTTGTACAGTCATGATGTCTATGGAAAGTCCCCATAAGGCATAAAAACAAATGTGTGTGTGTGTGTGTGTGAAAGTGTGTTTTTGTTGTATAATGGAAAGCTCTCTGTCTTCCATTCTGCTTCTTTCTTTTCATCCATTATTGGTTCTTATCCGTGTAAATCCTTGCTGAGCTGCAGAGACAAACACACACCAGCAGTCAAATCCACAGTTTCAAACATCCATCAAACGCTCTGGCCACCCACAGTCACTTAAATAATAACATTTGCTCTGTTATTCAGAGCGCTGGAGAAATACACGTGCTCCTGCGTGAAGAGTTTGGATTTATTGATGTCAAACTAAACTCATGAGTTAGAGAGGCTTACAGAACAATGTTTCTTGTAAATTCATAAGGCATATTTTTATAACGTTTTAAATCAATTGAATGTTGGGTGTGTTTTGTAGGGACTCGCTGGTAAGAAAGGATCGCGGGGTCCCGGTGGAGCACCAGGTCTGGAGGCAAGTATTTAAAAACAAATGACATTTAACTAGCAAAATATGTTTTATTGTTATTTTAAGTTTTTCGTATTCTAATGGATGTAAGTGTTCCTGTTGTGATCCTGAGTGTTCCAGAGCATTCCAGAGCATTGCATTAGCGGCGCAAAGGTTGTGGGTTTGATTCCTGGGAAATAGATACTGATATAATATATGTTGAAAGTCACTTTGGATAAAAGCATCTTCCAAATGTCCACATGTCAATGTAAAAGCCTTGAGTCCTCACCTCATCAGTCTTTGCCCTCCTTGTGGTCATGTGACCCCCTCTGAATGTCTTTCAGGGTCCTGTGGGTTTGCTGGGACCCAGAGGAACAGAGGGCTATCCAGGATCTGACAGCCTTCCTGGGCTTCCTGGGTTACCGGGCTTCCCTGGATTAAAAGGACATACAGTGAGTGTGAAGTGATCAAAGCAAACACACACATTCAGTGCGCAAACACACTCACAAACCGAAACGTTGCTAATAAAGTACACAGCAATAAAAAGAGTTTCAGTTCTGCCATTAAAAATATTTTTCAATTTCCTCCAAAACAAGTGTGAAGCTGTCTCTGAACTCTGATTGGCTTTTGGTTTGATTGATGTGATTTTAGGGTCAGCGTGGTGATACTGGTCCAGAGGGGAGGGCGGGACTTCCTGGCTCACGAGGAGAGATTGGACTTCCTGGTGTTGTAGGAGAAAGAGGGCCTGCAGGGTTAAAGGTCAAAAACACCATCTAATTTCCTTTGTGTAGTGGCTTCGTACTGTTTTTAAAATCAAGTGGGCAGTATACAGTATATAGTGTGTAGTAAGCAGTACACTAGTATGTCATTGTGAACATACTTCCATTGCTAAACCCTTGATGAGCTTGATGCTGACCCTCTGTGGCCTGCGCAGGGCGAGATGGGTTTACCGGGTGACAGAGGAGCAGCGGGCGTGAAGGGCATGGAGGGGGCGATGGGAGACCAGGGCATGAAAGGAGAACAAGGTGCCAAAGGAGAACCAGTGAGTGTCATTATTCCTCCTTGTGATTTGCTCTCATCCGCACTAAAATGACGAGGAATTGTTAAATACTTAAATCAATTTTTGACAAAAAAATCATATTTTTCAGTTAAGACCTGCAGATCTGAGAAGCACATTGGATTTGGGCTTAAGTTTATATGTGAGCAGTTGAGCTAATAAAAAGTCTGATCACACGTCTGTTAAGACATGATAAAGATTTCTGGAGATGCTCAGCAGGGGTTATGTGAAGTCCGGGCAGCAGAGAGGAAATAAATAAGGGGAAAACAGCATATTCAATTTTCTTACTTAACTCAGAAAAAGACAACAAAGCCCAAAACTGAGCTGGAATTCCAGCTGTATGGAGCGGGCATATTATCTTACAAGCTTGTGTATGAATAATCTGGATGTTTGTGTGTAAGAGCGCTTTATAGTGGAGAGATTGTGGATGTTGACACACAATTCCCTCCTAAAATTCAAATGAATTCTGATCAAATTGGTTGAAAGTTTTTGTGTGTTAAACCTGCAGACAGGAAATAAATGGGCTGCCGTGTGTCTAGAAAAACAAAGAAACAGGAAGTTGTGTTCAGGCAGTTCCAGTCTGGATCTCCTGCCACTGTTCTGAGGTCATGTTGATGTGTTTTATCTTCTGCAGGGTGACGTGGGAGATGCTGGTATGCTGGGACTTCAAGGTTTTCCAGGACCAAATGTAAGAACTTCAAATTTCTCTCTGCTAATTTTAACCATTTGTTCACAAACACAAGAACACACAAAATGACACACTGACTTTCAGTCAACATCTGCAGAATGTTGTTTTTCACCCCTAATAGTGTTGTGTTTTCTGCTGAGCTCCGCAGAACTGTGGACTCAGTAGATATTTTTGAAGGATTTACATTAGATCATTTTGCTTTTTCAGGGTCCAGATGGAGACACAGGCCCAGTCGGCATCCCTGGACCCAAAGGCCCAGCAGGTGTTCTGGTCAGTTCTTCTCTTTCAGTGTTTTCATGTCTCATGTTGTGGTGTTTGGCCTCTGAACATCTCAGTTTATCTCATGTTTCAGGGTTTCTCTGGTCCTGTAGGTCCAGCAGGAATGATCGGTCCATTGGGAAAGCTGGTTAGTGATGGCTTTAAGATATCAACCATTTGTTTTAAAGCTGTGCTTATTATTACGTTTGTTTTGTTTGTCTCGGTGGGACCTTGTTTGAATTTTGCTCAATAAGAAAAAGTTTAGCAAATGAAATGATTGATTTTTTTTCTCAGGGGCCCAGAGGACCAAAAGGAAGCAGAGGAGAGATGGTAAGATCTGCAGGAAAATAATCTGATGTTACTCAGCACTGTTTAGTCTGGTGCCAGATCAGAGTTTTACGGTTGTAGATGTAGATGTTCTACTGCTGAGGACAGTTTTCTTCAGACTGACTGTACAAATTACTCAACAATGTTCATAGCCAAACAGCGAGTGCAGATAAACATTCACACACATTACTTGCTTATACAGACCTGAGAGAGAGAGAGAGAGAGCCCTTCACACACACAGAATCTGATCACTCGCTCCACTCATCTGAACGTTGCTTCTGCTTCTCCTCAAAGCTGACAAAAATGTATTCTCTGGTGAAAGTGATAGTTTACCTAAAGTTATAAACTCATTATTTCCTCACCCTCATGTTCCAAACCTGTAAGACTTCTGTTCAGTTTGACTGTCTCTAACTGTCTGTCTGTCTGTCTGCTCCTTCTGACTCTTCTCTGTCTTTCTCCCTGTCAGAGAGGTTTACTTTGCCCAAGATTCATTTGTGTACAAGAGATAAAAGAATATCATGTTAGATCAGAACATTGTGAGGGAATAATGACCAAAATTAAAGGGACAGTTCACCAAACAATGAAAATTTCAGCTACATGAGTAAAGGTAACTGGTCGATCACATGTTTGTTTTATTAGGGGCCTCAGGGGCCACAGGGCAGTCCGGGGCCACAGGTATGTTTTTGTGGAGAATGTTTCTTATCATGTCTCTTATCATTGCTAAAGTTTATGCCCTGATATTACTAGTATTACACCTTTTTTAGCCTGGCAGACAATAACACAGTTGACAAAGTCCTGTTCGATTACACGCCATAACAGCACTTGTGCGATTACACGCCATAACAGCACCTGTGCGATTACACGCCATAACAGCACCTGTGCGATTACACGCCATAACAGCACCTGTTCGATTACACGCCATAACAGCACCTGTGCGATTACACGCCATAACAGCACCTGTTCGATTACACGCCATAACAGCACCTGTGCGATTACACGCCATAACAGCACCTGTGCGATTACACGCCATAACAGCACCTGTTCGATTACACGCCATAACAGCACCTGTGCGATTACACGCCATAACAGCACCTGTGCGATTACACGCCATAACAGCACCTGTTAATAGTTCTAATGTAAAGTGGTCCACATCAGCTTTACTGTTAACACCATATCATTTCATTATCTGTAACAGAAGACGAATATAATTATGACAATTAATGATGCTTGTGTAATCAGTGGATTTTAAGATAAAGTTGTTTCTGTGTTTTTTTTACAGGGACCTCCAGGTTCTCCTGGTCCGTCGGTGAGACCCAAACCTCATGTCACCTCTCATGATTTTACTTTGTTCTCTGTGTCTAATGTATCAGTTAAATACATAATCTCATGAGAGAACAGCAGTCATACACACACACACACACTCACACTCAGCACTTCTTGTAAACAGTGTGAGTTTTATCTTCTGCTCCCACAGAGACGAGTGAAGACTGCTGCTCTGATGGACTCCAGTGACGTCCTTCAGCTGGAGGTAACAGAGACATTCACCCATCAAACAGTGTAAACACACAAACAGATGACAAACTCATGAATCAGTTATAATTGCTTTAATTAAGAGTAGACAGTAACACACAACCTTCCCCACACAAAATGTAAATGACCTACAACTTCTGAGAGAAGCTCATGTCTGCTGTTTAAATGCTGTTGTGAGCAAAGAGAAACAAACCCTAATAATACATGCTAGTGTCCTCTGTTCTCCTCAGAGTTTCCAGAACACAGACGCATCTCTGCTGGAGCAGACCTCTGAGATATTCAGAAACCTGCAGTATCTGAACAACGTCATCACCAGCATGAAAACTCCACTGGGTACACGAGAAAACCCAGCTCGCTTCTGCAAAGACCTGCTGGACTGCCAGCACAAGATGAGTGATGGTCTGCTCATCCATCAGCTGTCCGTCTGTCCTTTAAACACCTTATTCATTCGTTCAGTCACTTACTCATTCATTTGTTCTGCTGTGGTGTGTCTGTGTTGGTTAGGAACATTCTGGATTGATCCAAACCTGGGCTGCACGTCTGATGCTATCCAGGTCTTCTGTAATTTCACCACAGGTGGGCAGACATGCCTGCACCCTGTTTCCACAGAGAAGGTACTGCAGTAAACACACACCTGTTACTGACACACACACACCTGACACAGGCTCATAACTCTTACACCACATACTGTAGACTTCTTATACACAGAGAATGAATGAATATCAGTATTAGAGGTTGTGTTCTAAAACCTCACCCTGCCAGTTGCTGTCTATACGTGCCACCTTCCAATATCTGAAACAATCTACATAGATAGCAATGTAGTGCACAGGACGCTACATGTATTTACTGTACAAGTCACGATTGTTCTGAAAGTTAAATAAAGTTTAATAATACGTTTTCTCCTAACAGAGACACAAATACACAAACATACATCCGCAAATGCATGTACAGTATAAACCCCCCACGTTAAACAAACAAACACTTTTAAACCTTTTTTATTGATGTTGATTTAATATCTATTCTTCATCAGTGGCTTCATGTATTTTTTGTGTTTGTGTTGTGCATTTTGTGACACATAACAATATTTGAATTTCATCCCTGTGTTTCCAGACCACATTTGATGTCGGAAAAGTCCAGATGAAGTTCTTACACTTGTTGAGCATTACAGCCACCCAGACCATCTCCATTCACTGCTATAATGACCCGTCTACTGTTGCCATGGAGACCCGTCATGCCCTCAGCTTCCGGGGTTGGAACGGTCAGGTGTTTGAGAAACACTCATCTCTGAGACCTCATGTGATTCTGGATGACTGTGAGGTGAGACAACAGAGTGATGTCAATCTGAATTAAAGATGGAACAAACACATGTATATGTGATTCAGTTTCAGAGTGGCTTAGTCAGTGTGTTGTTATGTAGTCATTGTTGGCATGTTGTTATGCATTTGTCGATGGTAAATAGTTGCCAGTGCTTTGAGTCGTGGTTGCTATGGTGTTACATTTAATAATTGTGTATTAGCCTAAATCAAAATCTCTATGATGTTCTTTGAATGTAAGTCTATGAGAGAATTTTTATCTTTAATGTTTATTCTTCATGTGTGAGACACTGAAGTTCGGTGTGTGCAGCAGTAACACACATCAGACTGTGAAGTTTAAAAGCATCATTCATTTTGACTCTTTCATCTGTTTTTCTCAACAGATCCGTGATGGTAACTGGCATCAGTCTCGCTTCATGTTTCTGACGCCGGACCCCTACCAGCTTCCCATCCTGGACATACAAGGTCTCCATCCCTCACAGGAAGTGGACCAGTGGCACCTGGAGATTGGACCTGTGTGCTTCCTCTGAGACGCTGTGTCATTGTGAAATCACAGAACTTCAACAGCCAGTTGTGATTTTAGACCATTGGTGAACTGGGCGACCCCAGCGTGTCCTCACTTAGGTCCTGTGGAGTCTCAAATGTCTTGAGAGTTTCTGTTAAGAATGTCTTTTAGAGGCGAGTTCTTTAAAAGCCCAACACTTGTGGTTTAATGCCCCCTTGCACACAAACAATCCTAAACGTGCAATATCTTGTGGGTTAAGCAGTAGATCTTTTGAGGGTTGTTCCTGTTGAGAAACAATGAACCTGGACTTGTACATCTTGTTTTAGATGGTGCTCTACCTCCTTCCTGTACAGGTGCTTGTGTTCAGGTGTGTTAGGCCTGAAACATACTCTATGCAATATATGAAAGCATTGTCAGACAGCGTCAGACAGCAGTTCATAATACAAAGTAAAGATACAAACTAAGTGCTGCATTACCATCTTGTTCTTGCTCCGTTTCTCCTTCAGACAACTACTGTCCTGTTGGAGCACGAAAAATCTTCTTCAGAAAGTACAGTACAGTAAAATGTACGCAAAATGTAAACGCATCTACTGACCTAAATAGAGTAACATGCGATGTGACTGACGCAGGCTTTCAAAGGTCACTCTATCGCCCCCTTGAGCATACAGTGGCATGTCAGCCAATCACTAATGACTGTGTTTGCATACAGTGTTGAGGTGTTTGTTTGCTTCTTCTGTTGTACTTTTGTGTTTGATCAGAACAAACCTAATTTATATAAACAGTGTGTTGATGAGTTGTGTTATACATTTATTACACTTCATTAGGAAGAGTCTTCGCTTGTGAAGAACACAGATCACCGACAGGAAATTTTGGTTTGGAGACTATTGTCATTTTCCATTAATAGAAATTAAAATGTTTCAGTATGACGATCACTTGCCAAAAAATAAGCATGTGTGTGGATTGCCATGCATGCTAATACATGGATGTAATAAAAACACGCTCGTGAGGTAATATGACATCTGTGAGGGTTGCCGACTTCTTCATGGTGCTGCCGACAGTATTCAGAAACAGTCATTATATTTTTCCCCTCTGTGTATATTTTGACATTTATATTAGTTATTAATGTTAACTTTTTTTAAATACTGTACTCCAATAAATTATGATAACTCTCAGAGATCTGTCTGGTCACTTACCATTTATTTCATTTTTTATTTATGTCAAATTTGTATTTGTTTATATAAACATTAGTTCATGCTGTGTTGTGTTCTGGCAGCTGTGATTGGCCAGATTCTGGTCATGTGATCAAACACAGGAAGTAGCGCTTGTTAATTTATAAGTACAATAAAGAAACTGCCAATAAATGTGCCTACAAACAAAACAGGAAAAATGTAAATGTTAAATATTTTGACATTAAATAAAACATTTAATCTTAGTGTGCTTATCTTTCTGTGTTGTAGTGGTTATTTAGAGGCAGATAGACATGTTTATCCCTTTATCTTTGCTAGTCTCAGCCTTGAAGGTGGAAATTTTTAGGGTTATTTTGACAAGGTTTGGAAACAGCCACAAACTTTACAAACATTAAAAAAAATAAAACTGATTCACCTAAAAACAGTTGTGTTTAGATTTCAGGATGAGTGAAGCTACTCTGGACTGAACCACACAGTGGCGCTCTTGTGCAGCAAAGGTTGTACATTGAGTGTCTGCAGACCCTGATGCCCCACTTACGACAAATGACAGAAATGAGTGTGAGAGAGATTTCCTGCAGCCAGTCACAGTTCTTCTGACCACAGAGATCTGGCAGCACACACTGTCAGGCTGCAGCATTCTGAGCACTATAAATTACTCACTGTTCTATTTAACGAGTGTAATTCATTTCAGTGAACAGGAGACGGCAGGCCGTTCAGACCCTGAATGTTCTACTGACCACACCTGCCCTTACAACATCACCTTGTTCTAAAAACAAACAGGCTATGATGATTGGCTGAACAGGCTTTGATGATTGGTTAAATGGCTGAATGGGCTTTGATGATTGGCTGAACAGGTTGCAGGTAGAGGTGTGAATCTTTAGGGATGTCATCGATACTCATCATCAGATACTAGTCAAACTTTTTTTGTATGTACCAACACAATAAACAACCATTTCTATATTTTAATACATTGTTCATTACATGGCAAAGCTTTAGATCGAACTGGCCTCAGTTCAGCCAGTTCTGATCCTGTGCTGGTGTTTGGTTCTGTTTCTGTGGCCTCAATTAAACAGTAGATGTTCAATGTTTCTAATAATCCATATTTTGCTGTAGTGGACCTCAATCTGATCAAACTGAACCTCATTTTTAGCAGCACTGCTGACAGCAGCAGGACGGATGGGGGACAGAAGTGGGTTTCAGAACAGACCCAGTACACAATATGAGAAACAGATGTGAGGATGATGGTTTCTGCACAATGTT
>JAZGTI010016554.1:0-12712 GCA_036877585.1 Botia kubotai
ATAATATGCGTGTGGTTATTAGAATTCAGTATCAAAAATGTCTACACTGTTTCTGAAAGGTTGCATTAAGACCTGTTTTTATGTTATTGAAATAGACACATATGTGTCAACTAGACGCTGTTTCTACGGTAATTGTTGTTTTTAATAATAACATAATATAATTATAAAATAATATAATAATACAATACAAATATATTGTGTAATATAATTATATAAACATAATATAATTGTTGTTTTTAATAATAATGTAACAGGCTACAAAGTTGTGGTATTGATGTTTAGCATTACACTTTCTCTGTGTTCATTCCTCAGATCCTGGATCTAGTTCTCCGTACTGTTTCCAAAACATTTTTTGTGCATTGGTGATTGGTGATGACAGTTCTGTGAAGTGGAGGAGATGAAGGTGGGTCACTTCCTATGATATAATACCAATGACAGAACATTACTACTCTTTGTTAATGGCAAGATAATATTACACTGGGAACATTTATATAAATATAGCTACACTAAATATTGAAAAACTCCAGATATGAGGTAGTATAAAATAGTATTAAACATAAATAGTATTAAATATGTTTCAGTGGATTTTAAGGTAAGTCCATAAACGTAAATGCACTTTAAGGTAAGTCCATAATTATTGTTTATAATTATTTGTACCAGGTTGGACCCCCTTTTGCTATCAGAACTGCCTTAATTCTCTGTGGCATAGATTCAACTGGACAAATTCTTCAGAGATTTTGGTCCATACTGAGATGGTAGCATCTCACAGTTGCTGCAGATTTGTCAGCTCTACTGGTGCTCTACTGGAGATCTGGTGATTGTGAAAGACATTCATTGTCTTGTTCAAGTCAAGTTAAACTTGTCAAGTTTAAGATGACCAGAGCTTTGTGACAGAGCACCATGAGAAGATGAGTACACTGTGGTCATTAAATGTACCTACCAGAGTATTTTTGCTGGTCATATCCATCCTTTAATCAATGTCTACTTAGTATTAGGGGGCTCAAATCATGTCAAGAAAATGTCCCCCACACCTCTTCATCAACACCATCAGTCTTAACTATTGACACAAGACAACATGGATCCATGCAATCCATCTTCTTTAGGCTGAATTCTGATCCTACCATCTGAATGTTGCAGCAGAAATCCAGACTCATAAGACCAGGCAACAACTTTCCTCTTTTATTCTCCATTTTTGGCTAACCTGTAGCCTCACTTTCTTGTTCTTGCTGACAACAGTGGCACCCATCGTGTTCTTCTGCTGCTGTTCATCTGCTTCACGGTTCAACGTGTTGTGCTTTCAGAGCATAACTGGTTGTAACAAGTGGCTATTGGAATTACTGCCATTTCCTCTTGCACTAACAACCATGTGATGCTCAAAATCACTTACATGACCTTTCTAAGCTATTCTTATAGTTTGAACTTCAGCAGACCCTCTTGATCATGTCTACATGTCTAAATGCATTGGACTTTCAAACTGTGGAGGTGTGTGTTTACCTCCAGATGGATCTCTCTAGGGTTTGATGCAATCATCGTTTTGCTCTCATCACAAAGCATTTGTGCAATGTTCAGAATCTGCTACAACCACTACAACCAGTCCAACAGTAGTAAAGGAACATCCTAAAATAGCACACATATCTGCTTCATCTTTCTAAGAACCTGTTACTAATCTGTCTCACCACTAACAGACATTTGAGCCAACAAAGAAAATCAAGTTATTTTAAATTAGCTTTTTTATATGTATAACATAGGCTAAATATACACAAGTAGGAAGGACTAGCTAACCAGAAAAATTAAATTTCTGTCACCAGGTAATCGCCCTCATGCCTTTGCTGTATGAAGTAAAAAATTTCATTTAAAAAATATTCGGGTGAGTGAATTCCATAAAATGGCGATCTATTGATCTGCTCTAATACTTTATAAAGCACTTCTGATTCATTACACATTATACAGGTTTGGAACAGTACGAGGGTGAATAAATATTTTTTATTGTTGGGTGAACTAACCCTTTCAGCAGTGTTATATTAACCTTAAAATAAATTAAACCTTTGAGGAATATTACTGCAAAAAGTGATTTCAAACAAAAATGTCAGGATAAATGTAGCGTTAAATGCAAAGCAAATTTATACACACATACAAGTAACAGTTATTAGTTTTAGCACTTATTAGTTGTAATAAACTGTCTAGAAAGATATCACAACAAAATATGCACACCTTTTATTATGACTTTTATTTTAACACAATCTCCAAGCAGAATGTTTAAGATTATAACAAACAGCCACATGCTGAAAAGATTTAATAAGACTGTGAGAGAAATAGGAGGCCAATAGATATGAAATAGAGCGCCCCCTTCAGACACACTGCAGTGACTTTATATCCCTCACCTCCTGATTACCACAGGAGTAATTAAAGTTGGTCCAGTTGTGTGAAGAGAGACAGAAACAGAGAGAAATCCCCAGCAGGTCAGAACAACAGTAACAAATGTACACAAATTACAATATTGGATGTAACAGACTAAATAAAATAAGGCACGTTTACACTTTCTGACCATCTCGTAAAGAAATGTGTTGCTACATTCTTTTCCACATTTGTTTTCTAACCAGTGTAATTAAATTACCAACATTTATAATGTAGGTAATTATTAATATATTGCTAATAATACATACATAAATATATGTATTATATTTTTAGACCTGAAATGTTTTACTTTATACCCTAATACCTGCACCACATAAAAAAAAACAAAGAAATAGAAAAATATAATGATATATACATATCAGAAACTATTTTCATATAGAACATGAACAAAACAAATCTAGCAAATCAATTCTGTTTAGGTTTTGACCTGTGGCACTGTTAAAGCTATAAGGCCACTGTAATAGTAGAATGTGTACACACCCACATCAGTTGTTTGATTTTGACAGAGTAGTTTCCATTATCATACTCCTCAGGAAAAGATTCAGCTTTATTATCGTACTTTACCTCTTAAATACCTCTTAAGTGTTTTAAATGTACTTTACTTAAATGTGTATGCCCTTAAATGTCTAAAGTTAGTGTGATGTGTTCAACCACAGCTGAACTACAGCTGGAAACACTGTTAGCACACCTGTGTGAACCTCACAGAAACTAATTTCATGCATCCAGAGCAGTAGGTTAAAAGTCATTACAGATTAGAAATGTTAGTTCTGACTGAAGCTCCAGCCTGATTTGCTTGCAGATGCCATTTGGTTTGATCATTTGACATCTATTGCAAAAATATTCATACATTTTATCGACGTGTCTTGAATATCCACATTCTTTTGTGCCGCAGAATGAACAGAAAAGCAAAGCATATAAAGATTACAACACAAATTACTATAACTACAATAATCACTGGGCTCGTTTGGGTACTTTGTTTATCATCTGGAACACTGATGAATGGTTCGCCTGTAAAACAAAACAATAAAAGTTCAAATTAATAAAGTTGTCTGTGGCTACGAAACCAGCACAACATTATACATTCCATATAATAACATGCATCTTACTTATTTGATCAACATTTGATGTATTAGATTATTTTTGATATAGGCCTGGGAATCAAGATTCAGTTTTCATTTAATTTCAATTTAAAATCTTAAAGGTCTGAGGCAGATGGAACACGTACTAAAATGCCCTATATTCCTGCATTGCTTAATCTACAACCATAATCAATATATTCTTTATGAACGTTTTAAAAAATCAAGCACTTTGATATTAGTTTGTACACACTTTTGGATTCGATGATGAGTAGTATGTTCTCATAAACATGTACTGGTGTGATGAAGCAGGTGTACTCTCCTGCATCTGTTGTTTCAAGTTGCTTGATTTTGATGGAGTAGTTTCCTTTATCATACTCTTGAGGAAAAGATTCAGCTCTGTTGATACCTTTCCCCGATGATTTACTGCTTGGACTAAACTCCAACACATTTATTGTGTCATTCTGTCTCCAAAACACTGTGTTTACTTGGTTTTTATCTTGAGTGTATGAACACTGCAAGATGGCAGATTCTCCAACAGACTTTTTAACGATGACATTAGGCGAGACTACAACAAAGAAAGACAATTTAATAATGTGGAAATACACAGTTTGGCTTCTGAGAAAATGACATGAATGTCTTTAATATTTAGTTAGTTACTCACCCCCGTTTGTCATCTGTATAAAGAGGAACATAAGGCAGCACCTAAAAGACGAAATATATATATATGTAATATATATATTTATTTATATTCTTTAGCAACAAAATAGATCCTAGTCTAGAAACAGAACAAAGGCAAAGTTATTTCTATTGCAATGCACAGACCAGTTGGCTTAACTCTTTAAAGATGTCTTTACAACTGGCTCGACACCTCACACATATCTTCAATTAACTCTGGGCCTACATAGTTGGTCAAATAAGCAAAAGATCGCATCTAAATATAAACATCATTCTTTATGAAAACCTGTGACATCTAGGTGTACCCCCTGGCATTTGACCTACAGACTGGCTGGGAATGCTGTTAAAATAGGTCTCCAATAGATATTACAGCAATAGACCCTTCACGTGAATTCAGTTTAGCTTCCAGTACATTTACACATTGCATCTATTATTGCCTGAAGCATAGGCGTAAGAATAATCAACCATAACGTGCCTTTGAAGGCAAAGAATATTATTGTGCTACAAGATCTCCATGTAACTAAATACGATTTTACAAGCAAAATTGTATTATTTAACCATAACATGTATAATGTTGAATCGCCAGTACTCTAACTTCTTGTTTTCTAGTAAGTTCCGTGATCGGACGTCACGGCTAGCTGATAAGACGGACTCTTTGTCGGCTGACAGAACTCCACTCAAAATTCATTAAAGCATACCTGACAAGCATGATGCACTAATTTTGCAAATATAAAATATAAATAAAAATAGAAATAGATGGAATTGACACAAGACGCACGTCGCAAATCGCAAACAAAACCCGGATTTCCGTCACAGATGTGACGCCCCAATCACGTGATAGGAAAGCGTAGTTTCCTCTTTTCAAATGTAAAGTTCACATTTAAAACTATGGATAATTATTTTTATAAAATAATAATAATAATGATTGTGGTTATTGTGTTTGGTTCAGTTGTTCAAAATTATTATTATTGGCAAGACAGAACTTCTGATAATCCCGGCCAACCCATCATTTCAATACAACTTCACAGTTCAACTTGGTCCATCCACTCTTCCACTCATAACCAGATGAAATTCACTTCACACATTGCAACCATCTCTCGGTCATGCAGGTATGTGCTCTACAACATCAGGAAAATCAGACCTTTCCTGTCCAAGCACACAACACAGCTCCTAGTCCAATCACTCGTAATATCAAGGCTGGACTGCTGCAATGCCCTTCTGGCTGTCCTTTCAGCCAATGCAACTAAACCCCTGCAAATGATTCAGAATGCTGCAGCACATCTGGTCTGCAATCAACCTAAAATAGCCCATGTCACACCCCTACTGACCTTACTCCACTGGCTACCTGTAGCCACCCACCCACCCATGAGGTACCAGATCACTCTCTAAAACTTTTACCTACTCTGTTCCTTTGAAGTGGAATAAACTCCCATCCTCCACCAGAGCATAACAACGTTCAAAAAACAACTCAAAACACACCTGTTTCGCAGACACCTAACCAATCCCTAATGCTCGTAATTATTTTTCCCTTAAAAACACTTCTGTTCATCCTTTCTCCAGTAACAGAATACAATATGCACTGTATTGCACTGTAAATGTAGCTTGTAGACTTAGTTTATTGGAAAAATGTTGGCAAAATGTTTAAATGCTCTCATCTTTTGTAAGTCGCTTTGGATACGTGTCTGCTAAATGAATAGCATTATTATTTAATTTTCCCTAGCTGACTAAATTGTCATAGTAGTTTGTATAGCTTAAGTATGACACTATTCATGCTTAATATACTACCACACCAAAATTTTATAAATTTGCATTTTTTTAGTTGACAAAGAGACAATAACATTAATGTTTATAAAAACATATTTTCAAAAGTGTGCATTTTTAGACCTCAGACTTTCAGAGTTTTTAGTTGAAAATGGGGCTATGTAAGTAGTTCATTAAGTGGATTCAAGGTATACAGTTTATCATTCCATGTGTTTCCTGGGAGTCAAACCCACTGCTAACGCAATAATCTACCAACCGAGCTACAGAAACACTATAATATATTTCTATATTATATATACACAGAATGAGGTTATAGCAGATTCAGTGCTAACTTCGAATGTGAAAACAAAAAACTTCAATATCCCCATTGTTAATAAAGTAGTAGACTATTCTGTGTTTTCTCTAAACAGTTTTCCGTAATACCAAAAACAACCTTCATTCTTGATCCTTGCAGTGCATTTAGACCCTTAATTCATCCTTCATAATGGCAAACTTTGATCAATTTCTGAGGCATGGGCTGAAAGACAGGAAACAAGGATGCACAATTTAGAAAATGAAATTAACCCAAACTATGTAGATTAACATAAATATTTTAGGCTACAGCCTAGGACATTTTAGTCATATGCTTTGGACAGAACAGACTATGAGTGGCCCATACACACACCTTAACTCTGGTGGTAAAAAAAAGCCAGATAGCAATTATTAATCTTGAAATTGTATGGATTTTGGAGCTTGTTCGCTGCCATTATAAATCTGGTAAGAGCCAGGGTATTATTTAATATAAATATGATTGAAAGTAGAAAGTCATATACATCTAGGATGTCTTGAGGGTGAAAATTTCATTTTTAGGTGATTAATGGCGAATTCTCATTTTGGCCTGCAGGTGTCACTAGCGCACCATGTTTCAAGAGTTTCAAAGTGAATCGTTGTGCTGTTCAGTTAAATTTAATGTCTCAGAAGCAGCTATTAAACTTTGAAATGTACTTTTACATATCTTCATTTAAATGCTAGCATTTTGCAATATTCTGAAACACACATTTACAAAATAATTTATCAGCTAAAGGAAATTCACGCTTACACAATTTCATGCTCATAGCAATATGAGAGTTGTTGTTAATTAACAGCATGGGTAGACTTGGTGAAAATGCTCTTGCTGATTTCTTGACTTTTTGAGGTCTCATTTTCCACGTTCCTCTCTCCTAGAGGTCATGAAGACTTCAACATCTACATAAATATTGGTTTTAGGTTTGTGGCACTTAGTCCTGCACCTGGAGATGTCTTTCTGAAGAGTTTAATTCCAACCAGGAATAAAAACAAACATGTCAGCATTTTTCTAGTGCATTATAAGCATTTCTGGTTCATATGAATTTCAAGTCCGTTGATGCCACCATTATACATTAGACTTAACATCAGCTTCCGAAAATAACTGTAAAATGTTACACTATGATAACCATTTATAGTGAATTCTCCAACTATCGAACAGACTGCAATGGTTTTTCAATAACTTTCTGAAACAAGAGTATGAAAGATATAACAAATGGATGAACAATGAATGGCACAAAATAAATATTCTTACTTATTAAAGCGTTGATGGTCATGTTGAGAGTTTAAAACTGTGCGTACAATGTGGTCTGAGAAAAGTTCACTTCCTCTGCTTTATGTGGGTAAGCTTTTCCTCTGCTCATGAAAGAAAGCAGTAGCGCTCATGTGTGTTCTAATCAAGACAACAACATGAAAATCATCCAGTTTCAAATTTGTGAGTTTATTTACATGAAATTAGTACATTTACATTTGCTTTCTGAACGATTGAAGTTTTTTCCTCTTGCTTGCTTTTATAATTATAATGTCTTTGTTTTTTCCATTTATAGATCTTCTCTTATTGTGTCAAGCTGCAGAGACTTTGGATCAACCAACTGATCTTGGACAGAATGTGACTATAAACTGTGATCTGGATGAAGGAGAGATTTATTGGTTATTACTGAAAGCACCAGATCCTCCAGCGATGATATTACGCACTTTTTCAACAACATTTATACTCTTCAACAAAACACTTGCACACAAATATTCAGTTCAGTCTAAAAATCATCTGTTTATTAATAATGTCACTAATGATGAATTAGGAGTTTATTACTGTATGAAGAAAGATACACCTCCAAAATTCAGCTATGGCACCAGACTACATGTCATTGGTAAGTGTTTCGGCAGTGATCAATTTGCTGTCATAGTCTTTTAGACACAGAAATCTCATAATGTAGAGTAGACTACAAAAACATCATTATAAAGTGAAAGATTTCTTTTTTTCTTGGCAGAGGCAACTAAGAGTCTGAATCAGAACACCACGTATACACAGCAGAATAATACAGAAGTGAACTACATTGAACAGAATCAGACAACATGGCAGACTCTCACCATCATACTAGGTCTGCTAAATGGTGTGTTGTTCATTGTAGTTATAGGTAAGTGATTTTTCTCAATTTCAAGCTTTAAACAAATATTAACATTGTGCTATTGATGGATCATTAGTAGGTCAGTAAAGTTGTTGTGATGACTGTTGATGTGAGAAGGTCTTTTTCATGTGACATAAGTTTGGCTAATTGGACTTTATTGTGTTGTTCTTAAGGGCTTTTAAAGGTTTTTGTAGTTGGAAATAAAAGATTTGGAGAACGTTCACAACAGCTTCATGACACTGACCCACAGCTGTCTCAAGAGCAGCATCAGGACCCGGACCAACTACAGGTGAATGTTATGCATAATTTTATACCTTAATTTGTTGGGTTATCTGTAGAATCCCTGCAAACCCATTACTCCACAAACTTGTAATTTTACTTTTAGGATTACAAAAGAACTGCACCTACAATAATAATACATATGTTGATGTTTGCATGTTTCAGTATGCAGAAGTGGACTTTACAAAACTGCGTAAAAAGCCTCAACCCAGCAAATCTGATAGCACATACGCTGCTCTAAATTTGCCAAAACTGTGAATATGAGAGTGTGACTAACCTAATATATATCTCACAATGTACAAAGTATAATGCATTATATAACCTTATACATGTACAGTCCATTTTCAAATAATTCTGATATTCAAAAAAATAAACTCATGGCGCATGCATATTTTAAAAATCACTTTTTATTTAGGAAGACCTGCTTCTCTTTCACTTCCCTCTTGGGAAATGTTTGTTTTGCAATAAATGTATATATAGACACGACTGTCTGAAACAAGTTTGGACAGTAAAAGTACATTAAGTTTATATTTATTCCATTTCAAGCTATTTTGAGGTGAAGGAAAGTAAAATGACTATACACTCTTAAAATTAAAGGTAATGCAAAAGATTTTTCACAACGATGACTTCAAAGAACTATTTTTGGTTCCCCAAAGAACCATTCAGTCAAAGGTTTTTAAAAATTTCTTTCTTACGTTTATATAATCTAAAGCCAAAAATGGTACTTCTATGGCATCGTTGAGCAGCTTTATTTTTAAGAGTGTGAAGAAGTATGTTGTCTGTTTTTGTCAGTAAACCAACATAAATACAGTGTTCAGATGTGTGACTAATGCTTTGTGTGGTTTGGTTAAATAAAGTTTCAACAAACTTGAAGTGCTCATGTTTGGCTGTGTACATACAGTGAAAGTCTGTGTGTGCTTTTAGAGTTAAGAATTAAACACTAAGATAATCACATACATTTTGACAATTGTTGTAATAAAACATTTTTGCTGTGAATCGTATATACTGACCATTGATATGGCATTTTATTATACACATTATCTTTTATCTTAAACTTATTGGCTAGACTGACTAGCACATGGCTCAATCAATAATTCATTGGTATTCCTTCAATTCAACAGACTAAAATGTGTGTAGTGTTGTGATGGTCATTTAAACCATTTTTTACAAATGGAAAAGAAAAAACATTGAATAGGAGTTTAACTTCCTTCTTTGATGTGATGAAATGTTTTCATGAAACAGTTGCGATGTTGCGAGATTATTTTCGAAGGCTAGTAAAAACAGTAAAAAAAATCATTATGTCCAGCTAAATATAAATTAAAAATAAACTGATGAATTAGTTACTTTTTAACACTGGTGTTTATAAACAAGCATTGAGGCAGCCTTCATTAAATTTGTCTTTAGTGTGATGATTGTGTTTCCATAACAGTAGGACTCTTTAGGGTCCTATTTTTTGTTTGAAGCTAATTATTCAGGTTAAGAAAACTCAACTAAACATGTGAATTCGTTTTACGATATTAGTATACGGTAACTTAATGTAACTTTAAGATTTTTATTGTTTTTGTGCCAGATAGGTAAGCTACTGTTCTGATACAGATAAATACAGAGCATTGGGTACAGACTGTATCAAAAGATTTGTGTGTATAAATAATAACCTGCTTTTCATTTATTGCTGTAATTATAATTGTATCACTTAAAGTACCTGGCATGGTCACTTGGCAACCAATGACTTCAATAGTGTGTTACCTTTGACTAGACTGGAGGTTTAACCTTAAACCGACTGCAGTGTTTTTTCTCATACCTGTAAACATTTGTTTACCTCAGTGTCTAAACCTCAGATGGAAACAGACAAGCATTGCAGTTGCTGCTCTTTGCAATCATGGTCTGTGTTTGTGCTCTTGTGCCCCTTTGTCTAGATTCAAGAATCAGAGCAGGTCACAAACAAAGCAAACTTTTTAATACAAACAGTGTAAATAAAACATTAATATTTATACTTTATAGATCTGTATAAAGAAGGATAGAAATCAATCATCAATCATCCACACTTCTTTCATATTGTATTTTGGCACAACAAAACAGAGAAGTGCACATTTCTGGCGGTTCCTTTAAATATTAATATCTCATGTTAGTATATTGCATGCTAAAAAAACATATTTGTTAAAGGAACCTAATTAAAACAGCTACTTTGGCTTCCAGTTTGTTCTCACCCGCAGACCTGTCAAGCCATGATGATACTTTGGGGTTTCTTTGAAGTTTAGACCCTGTAGTTGCACGCCTGCTAACCAAACCAGAAACAACACACACACACATATATATTTGTGTGTGTGTTATATGTTGTTTTGTTGTTTCAGTCAACAAGGAAGGTGTAATGATGAGATGTTGTGACACATGACATTCAGTCTGATTCTTGTAACAGAACAATCCAAAAGTGTTTTTTAAATCTGTTTCATTTAAAACAATGTGATATGCATTCATAACAGTTGTTTTAAGAAATCCACAGTATAAACACCTTTATTGTGTGTATTAGTCACTATAGTATGAAGAACATTGTTTGAGGAACATATGGTTTCATGTGAGTACCTGTTTTGCAAAAAACTTACTTATGAAGTAAGTATTACCTAAGAAGCATCTACACTGGAAGATAAGATCAAGAGTTTGTATCATTATATCTCATATCAGGATGACATCATCTCCAAAAGTTACTGGTATGTCTATTTAAAGTCTCTGTGGTTTCATATCTCATGATCTATGAGAAGGAAGTACACGCATAAAATAAAATAAAACCCTACTGATGACTTACACACAAATGTTTTAATTCAATGTCAGAAACTCACTAAATATTTAGCTTTATGATTTGTATTTTATAATACAGATTCACACACATTCAATGTTCTCTGACCCAGAAAACATCTCTTCTTCTGGGTAAAAACACCACAGAGCTTTAAGAGAAAACCTCAACCACACAGAACAGTATCGCTAAGAGCACCTTACATTTATTATTTGATGTTAAATGGCATCACGTGGACGTCAAATGTTAAATGGCATCAGAGACGTGTACCTTTATGTAAAATTACAACTAACTTTGAATCAAGCATATAGGTTTGCAATAATAATATCTACTGTGAAAGCTCAGAAATTAATTGATTTTATGTTCTTTAACGGAATATTCATAATTCATAAATAAAAGTCAACAGTTGACAATGTTAACTTGGTATAAAACAGACAGTCTTATTATATCTTATATTATTTAAATGTAACTCTAGCACCCTTGCATTCCTTTTTATTAGCAGCAATGCACTCACTGCTGTCCTCTGCTGGACATTTAAGATCAATTCAATTTTATTTATATAGCGCTTTTTACAATGTTACATTGCTTCAAAGCAGCTTTACATAAAATAACAAAGAATAATAATAAAACACAGAACAAATGTCTGACATGTTAATGGTATTATTGCAAAATAATATGTGTGGGATAAGACTAATACTATAGTATGCCTATAGAATGTTTACGAACAAAGAGCTGACTGAACCGATAAAGCCACAAAATTGTTGATCAAAATACATGCATTCCAGTTTACATAAATTATAAATGTTAAGCAAAATACATGCATTCCAGCTTACATAAGGAAGGTATATAATAGACTACATCATGGGACAGTGCTATAAGGAATTTGCAATAGTACCATGAACTACACAACATGCAAAAGCAGCATACATACATACAAACATAAAATATATACAGTAAAATATTGGACGTTTATAATTTACAAAACCCTAGTCTAAGTTAGATGTCAGCAGTCTCCCAACAAGCAAGCCAACAGGGCGACAGTGGCAAGGAACCAAAACTCCAATGATGTATAGATGGAGAAAAAAACCTTGGAAGAAGCCAGGCTTGACCAGGAGGGCCAGTTCTCCTCTGGCACATTAAAGTTGCAATTTGTAACTGTTTTAGATATGAGATAGTTTATTGTGATGATTTATAGTTAATTATAGATGTAAAACTGATGGTTCCAACTATATTTGATATGTCGGGCACTGAAAAATGGTGCCAACAAA
>JAZGTI010016555.1:0-12711 GCA_036877585.1 Botia kubotai
GTAAATGAACCTGTTACTTTGAAGCCTCATGGGGCATTTCAGCTGCAGTACAGTGTGACTGATGCGACTCGGCCCGTTGTTCACCAGCTGAGAGAAAGAGAGAGAGAGAGAGAGAGAGAGAGAGGACTCAAGTTGATGTGATATCATCATGAACTCTTTTAACCACACAAACTTCAAAGTTGTTACTTTGTTATTTTAAAGATAATGATCGTACGCCATCAAAATCACAGAATTAACTCCCTCTTCCAAATGAACTCCACAGGTGTCTTTGTACTCTGGTCACCAGTGTGGCAGGACAACAAATTAAATATAGCGTAACTACATTTTTAAGTGGTGTGACAGTTTTAAAAATAGCGTAGGCTTTACAGTAACTACTTTTTCCAATGAACTGCGGTGTAGCATGACAAAAAAATCCTTCATCACTTCACTGACTGTTTGTGAGTCGCTTGAACTGTTTTAAATAGCCTGACTGTAGTTTAGCTATAAATTATGAGTCACTACTGTTTCAACGCAGCTTCTCCGTCACTGCTGGTCACCAAAAAGTGATGACTCGATATCTCGCGCTATTTTGGGACATCCCCGTTACTGCTGGAGATATTTGTCTCCATGACGACCTCTGAGCGTGCCAGACTTTCCGTGACTCATCTGCACAGGCCTGGAGGAGGGAACCGGCCCTATACAGAATAATCCAGAGTTCCATTCGGAAAAGATCTCTACCTCGTAAGTGTGCTGGACAGAAGGTCCAACATCCTGTTCCACCATCACGTTTCTGGCCACTTTCCAGTTTGGAGGAGGGAAGAAGACCTTGTCTGGCCGGGAGACACTGTAAAGGAGATAAAGAGAGATGGTAAAGCGAGAACGTATGGGAACAGAGAAAGCTTCCTGAGGAGATGTCTTGTGAGGTGCTGAGGGAAATAAATGGTTTCTGCATGTGAACTCACCCCTGCAGAATAACATCAGACCGGACCACCACCTCCAGCTTGTAGGGAACCATCTCACTCTGGGAGTTATTTTCATTTTTACTGCAGACGGAGTGAAAAAACAGTGAAGGTTCACATTTAAGGGTCTGCACACCTGACTTGACCATATAATAACAATGCACAATGTATCTGCGGCCATATTTGTATATCAGGCCACCCTGCAAACAATTTTAGGATGCAAAAACATTTGTATCATAATGTTTCCATCAGGTGTTTGCTGGGTAATAGTGGAATATTAAATATAATTTCATACCTACGGATCTGCAGGTCAAACTGGACAAATTTCTGTGTGTCCTTCAGACGAGGCAACGTGAAGCGCAGTCCAGCCCACAACTTCAAATAAAACAAACCCAGAATTTTAATGCAATGCAGAATTTCATTCATTTCAAGTACCATAAACGTACACATTACCCACAATGCACTGCAAGAGCAACAAAACGGATGTTGTGGGAAGTCCTTCCTGTATTCTCTCCAAAGGTATACGTGCAAACACAGACAGCCAATGAAATGTGTCCACTCTCATTCATCATAGTGATGTCACATACGCCTGCACTTTCCCAAGCACTGTGTGCTGTACACTTAGTACAGGGGAGTTCCTACCTCACTTTTACTTTTGTGGTTTTAAGCTCCTGCCGCACACACACACAACACATGCAAGAAGACCCTGTACAAGCACCTCTCATTTTCCCTCATTCCATGCAGGAGTTTGTGTGTGGCCGTCCGTTCATGTGTGTGTTACTGAATTTCTCATTGTATAAGATAGTATTACATACACTCATTTAGGCTCTTTGGACCTCTTTGGTGGTCCTGGAACCCAAAAATAATGATACGAAACAACCGTAATACTGCTACATAAAACAGCATTTTTTTTACCAGAAATCAGCTCTAAACTAATGAGACTGACTCACACGAAAATGGATGTTTAAACAGCTAACCAATTTAATGTTGGTCACCACAGACATGTTTAAAGAACCACAAATCACACACAGTGACATTTAGGAGAGGGGAACTCTGCTCTCTGAGGGGGTCAAACCAAAATGACTGTCACTTCCTGCAGCACAGATAAGCACTTCCTGCCTGTCCGGACATGATCCAGAACAGCACCTGACAAGCACCCTTGATAGCTCTGACTGACTAACACAGGCTACGTGACTCACAGGATACATAATTAAGGCCTATGCTGACCTGAGAACAGCTGCTAGTCATTTGTAAGAAGTGATCAGGCATGACAAAAACTGATCTTTGATCAGTAAAATGAAAAAAACCCAATGCAATATCACAATGAACCTGTTTTTTTAAAGTAATATAACTGTAAAGAACTTGGAGCAACATAAAGGCGAGTAAATGATAAATTACAATATTTTCACTTAGGGGTGACCTGTCCCTTTAAATATGCAAATTGAGAGTATATTGTAATATATGAGTGTAATGTTCTTACACTGGTGCCCGATTTCATGGGGTTCCCCAGGTCACAGCTGAGGTACCGGGTCTGATTTTCTGTCTCATAACTGCAGGTCAGCTGGGTCAAACTCTGTCCAAAGAAACAGAACCGTCAGTAAACAGTGACAAACACACGTGCACACGCGCACACACAGCGCGTGTTTAGCGGTCAACACCTATGGGTTGGGGTGTTATATCTCACCTCGTTGTTGCGTCCGATTCCACTGTAGTCGGCCTCAGGTGGCAGTACCACATAGAGCTCTGCTTCATACGCTCCACCTCCATCGTTCTTTGCGTTGAAGGTCAGCGTGAGCGAGTTGTCATCGCCCATGTACACTTCCTTCCTGTCCCTGCCAAACACCAACCAAACAAACTGTGAAACTCTCACATCGTCTTCTAGTTTACTGTCTCTACAGTCTGATAGTTGGGTTTATGGATTTGAACGAGCCCCTGAAGTATGAGTGATATTAATAGTGCTACGCGCTTTAGCAAGAAATGCTAATTAATCGCTCAAAAAAGCATCTGTTGTTTGTGCATTTGCTGACTAACACACAGGACAACGACTGGATAGAATTGTGCTGATATGGGTCAAACGTTACCCAGAATGCATCAGCAAGAACAACTTCCAACAAGAAGTCTTTCCTTCTGTCCTACATGCTCATTTCCTGTTAAAAAATGGACTTTCACTGTAGATAAAAAGTTCAACATGCAATGACAAATTTTGTGTTCCAATGCACAAAGTTCCCCATTCCTATCCCTTTGTGTTCCTCAATCTGCCCTCCTCTTTTCCTTCAATATCTTAGACATGATGAGAAATTCCATGCAAGGGCCACACAGACGCTTCCAATTACTGTCTGGCCCCATAAAGCTACCCTGGAGTAGCGCGAGCCGAATTCAAACGCTGGCACCTGATTGGTGGGGACTCAATCCTGTGCAGATTCCATTGGTCAATGTACTTTGATAACAAACCTCTCCACTGGGGTCAGGATGTGACACAGGATGTGCATTCAGTGGCTAACTAAAATCTCAAAATGTTGTCATATTTTTGTTCTGCTGACTCACAAAAACGTTTGTGGCCGCTTATAATCACATGGCATTTAGTTTGGCACGAAGACAGCTTGCTGAGTTGGAATGAATGAAATACAATTAGGAACATTTGGATGGTTTCCTCAAGAAGGACCTTTGGAGAAAGCTGTTGTAGGTCACGTTTTTGGCAGACACTGCCTGTGGAACTAGAGAACAGCCAGCACAGGTTTCAAGGTGTCTCCAGAAAGCTGTCTAGATGTATTTTCTCTTCTCCTGAAAAATTAGCCCTTGAGTACATTTCAAAGACGCCCTATTTCCTTGGCTTGTTGAATGTCAAGATAATCCAAATCACTCGAAAAAATGAATGTTCCCCCAACGTTTTCTAAATATGTGGTCTAAGATAAACATTACAAATCTGTAAGGTTTCATTAAGTCGCATTTTTGTGGTTGTTGAACAGTAACAACTGCAAACAAATCCATGTATGAAACAGTGAGTTAAAAGAGAACAGGAAATACCCACAGATTTCACAAACATTTATGCATCTATTTGTTTTTTTTTCAAAAGCCAAATGAGCCAAATGATCACAACACCTGTTGCATTTCCTGTTTTTCTCCTGAAGACTGCGTGCAGTTTCATTCCTCTCACCTGGAAACACTTGTACCGAGTTTTTCCCTAAGAGTTTTGACTTTGACAATAAATGTATCTAAACGGTAGTTGAAATAACAGTAGTTTTGCAATGTGAATTTACTGCGAACTTCGCGACAAGCAAACTCGCAACCCTGAGGCCTTTATTTTTTTGTTGTAGCATTCCTCGCTAATCATCTTACCCGTGCACGGAGAGCTTCAGGTCAGGCACACAGATGTTGTCCTCTCCACAGTCCAGTAAAATCTGGGCCTGGAATAAAAGTGAGAGAAAAGTCGCCAAGGTAAGTTCCTGACGGGTTCATACACAAAGAAAAGGCTTCCAAACACAACAGATTTGTTGGCGATTCTTTTGCTTGACTTTACATCAGGTATTAAGAGCTCAGAAAGACAGATTTCTGTTTACACCTGCTGTTAACATGCCTCTCAGATGAGTCACCTGTTAGCATACCTCACTCAGTACATTATTCTGTCACTACTGAAGTGTAAGGATTTTAGTCTGAGATGACTGTTGATACATGTGTTGACACAAACACAGATAGTGACACACACCAAGCGTTCTGACAGTCAGGTCCACGCTAACAATTTTAGGTTGTAAGAAGGTTTCCCTAACGTTTCCTTTAAGTAACAGAAACAATAAAAATGTTATTTGGAATGTTCCAGAAACATTTAAAATGTCTTTTTTAAGACGCTGTATTAACATTATTCCTTGGTTCCAAGAACGTTATTTAAACTTTTTTGACATAATTAAACATTTATTAATGTTTTTAAAATGTTCCACTAACAACTTAAGAATAACATTTTTGGTATATG
The DNA here is from genome assembly GCA_036877585.1 of Botia kubotai. NCBI lineage: Eukaryota > Metazoa > Chordata > Actinopteri > Cypriniformes > Botiidae > Botia > Botia kubotai. The sequence goes on from JAZGTI010016555.1 coordinate 4,903, forward strand.
ATAAATAACTTTAAGGAATGTCCTGTTACTGCAAGAATGTTGATGAATGAACATTGGTCAAAATTCTGAGAACATTACTGTCAGCTGGAGTGTCACCCACCTAAAATGAGCAACACAACATCTACACACCCTTCCCATAAACATTAACCCCACCAAACATCTCCAGGCATTCTGCACAAATGCCACACATTCAAAACAACTCAATCTATTTACAAATTCCTGTGAAAAACTACAAAACAACTACAGCTTCTATCAAACATCCAAGCAGAGCATTTGTAAGACATGCTGTTTGTAAACAACAAACCTCAACGCCTGCTGTATTATAAACAGCCCGTTCAGGAGGGTCAGGTGTTAGCATGCGGCTGTATCGCGGAGAACGACGTTGCCTCGTACATTATCGCGCGGAACAACCTGCCGTCTGCAGAAGCTCTGCCATAAACATCTTTGCTTACATCAGTAAACATCACTTTAACAAAGAAACATGACATTTTGGATTGGTAAACATCGCTAAATGTATTTTGGGCTGGGGAACAGATGTTCAATGGCTTTACAAACGTATAGTGTTTGGTCGGCCTCTGGGGAATAAGGAGGTACGGCCGATCTCATAAGCCAGTTCTATCCGCCACCAACATCCACATCAGAAGTTGCCGAGTCCCAAACCGCACGCTAGCTGCACGCGACACCACCCAGCTCACCGCACACAAAGATATACATGTTACATTAATAAGCGGTGGGGAATCGAGCGCCGCACACAACTCGTGACCGACGCGTATGGAAACGTATAGAAATAGAGAAAGTCGTGTCACAGCTAATTACTTCCTCCTGTCGCCGTGTGTCCAACATGTGACGATGGGGATAAGAAATAGACGGAGGAGATTAGAAAGGGGAAAGAGGTTTCCCTGTAATCAGTCAGCTTCACACTCTAATTACAACCAAGGAGGGCAGCCGCCCCGTCCCACAGCTCCCTACAGGCCGTATCGGGTGGCCCAGAAACTCCAGGAGAGAAGAGAGCTGGTCGGGTTCACTGTAGCCCAAGCAGATATATAACTGGAGGGGGAAATCACACATGCATATGCCGAAGAAAGTTGATCCATAGCCAGGATCATTGAGTGTTAATGGAAGCATGAGGGGTTGAAAACAGCAGGTTTGGATCAAACAGAAAATCAGGCTGCATCAACGATCACAACATTAACCAAAACATTTCCAAAACATTTAGATCTATAGGCGAGATAAATGCATTTACTCCTCAGAGCGCAACAGTGACATTTGGTGTGGTCGCATGGCAGTGCATTTACTGCGCTTTAAAGCAAATAAAACCAGAAGCAGATGCCCATTCATGCTCTGCTACACCTTCAAAAAAACACACACATCTCCAGCTCATGTTTCTAACAGCGCTGATTCCCCACAGCAGCTGTTTTTAACTCTATTAATGACACTTTCTAGCTAACAATTTTAGGTTGTAAGAATATTTTCCTAACATGTCCATTATGTAACAAAAACATTAACAGTGTTATGTTGAATGTTCTTGGAACGTTAAAATGTCCAGTTTCTTTTATTAATTTGTATTAATGTTACTGTTTGACTATAAGATCATTACTCATTTTTTTTAATTCTCTAACGTTTTAAAACTTTCCACCAACAACAACAACAACAACTAACGTTTTTGATATAGGATATATAGTAATAAAAACATTCTACTAGCATTACCGCAAGAACGCTTTTGATAACATTGACAGAACATTTAGAGAACATTAACCAATGTTCTGAGAACATTTCCTGTTATCTCATGCCGCATCGAGCCCCTATGGGCCCAATTTATAATCTCACATTTACAGTCCTATGCAAACGCAGACCACATATAAGCTACTATTACAGCTTTGATATAAATGCGAGAGATCGCATATGGCCAGACCCCACCTGGAACAAAGAAATCTATTAACCCCGTACATACACACACATCTCTGAAAGCACTCTGAAAGCACTCTGCCCTGCACGCTGGAGTTTCCACTAGGTCCAGAAAGCTACTCCTGGTGGGACAGTGAAAAGTTCTCGTAGCATTCATGCTTCACATTTACCCCCACTCTCAAACGGCTTTCCAGACAATTTGAAGAATTTCCCAGATGTATGTTTTGAAAACGTGGAGGACTCTTGCCTCATCACAAAGAGAGAAAATCGTAAGTCTGGGTAAAAATCAATGCCATACGGAGAGGTTGTGTCTACTGCAAGGCATTATGGGATATTTGTGACATCGGATTGTATGTACATACTTTCTGTTCGATGAGCTCTGCCGTCTGGTAGTTCAGGATGGGCCGCAGTCCGCGCGTGTCCGCCGCAGCGTCTGGATTTAGGCTGAAGTTGAGAGCGACGAAGATGGGAGAGAGTTTATCCCTGAATTCTTTCTCGTCCTGCACTCCAAAATAAAGGGGAAAACAGAACGGGAGTTTCTGAGAAAGGTCACAAAGCAAGACGGTATGATACACTTAAGCCCACACTGCATTTTTGGCGCATCAGAGTCACTCATCTTCAGCACTTATCTTGTGTTAAGAATCTGAAAACTCATTTAAGGGTGCAGTGCGTCGTTTTTTTCCTAATTAAAAAGTTGATCGTTTTAAGAAATAAATAGCACTTTTGACACTATTCTTTACTGAAAGAAGCCCATGTCCAAGTCTGTGCTACCTGAAATGGCCTCAAGTTAGGTTTACGGTACATTTCATCCTAGCAAAGCACTGTTGGGAATGACTTGCTGGGAAATGTCCTGCTTTCCTGTTGGAGTGGTTTTGCAGACAGAGGAGCTGTAATCTAGGGTGAAACTCACCCGCAGGTAGATCTTGGTGTCACTGCAGACTCTGGCTCCATTTGCAACGGTTAACGTTCTCCGTAGGCTGGGCAGCTGTGTGTCGAGAAACAGAGCTCTCCGTACGGCCCCTTTCTGCTGCTGCTTCAGACGATCCAGCTGAACGTCAATGTTAAACTCTATGACACATCAAAAAATTAAACAATATATTGTGTGCTTTCACATTGGCACAAAAACCTCAAACCCTACTGGGTCGACCCCCCCCCCCATCAATAGTAGAATGTTCCCGGAACATTTTAACAATGTTATTTTAAATCACAAACCAACACCTGAAGAGAACGTCTATAAGAAAAGCTATAGCCCTTCAAACAAAATGGCGCTCCACACAGATGTGTACTCGGCCCCTGTGATATTTTATGTGAGCGAGTGCTGTGGGTGTTATTCCTCACACACAGTTCAGGCCTTTAACGGCAGAGGCATATGGCTGTGTCATTAGTTCGGGGGTAAATAGAGGGAAGTAATTACTGTAGAACTACATTGTAAAGGTCACGTTTAAACAAAGAAAGGCTTATATATGGGCCTGGAGGAGAGACAACAGGTAAGGTGTAGTCAGAAACTGATAGATGTAAATATATTCCATGTTATGAGGTAAACTATTGCTGAAGTAAAAGACAGATGTACAAAAGGACCTTTGAAATTTATTAAGAAAGAAAATTTAAATGTAATGTCTATAAATGTTCATGTTTTTGGAAGAAAATACAGCTCCTTTTAGTGTGGGTTGGATCGCTTAGGAAAGTAGCAAACTTCCCCTCATGATCTGAGATGTGGGGAAGTTTCTCATGCATAGTGCAAATCACATGTGATGGAATATGATTAATAACAATAATAACAAAAAGCACTGCTCAAGACTTTATGATGAGGCTCTTATAGGTGGCTAAACAGGAGCAGATGTGTCCTGTTGTGTCTTACCGAGATGATCTGGTAGGTGCTTCCCATTGGCTGAGAGACAGAAGCTCAAGTTTACACTGTAAGAGGCAGAACAGACAAACAATGAGAGATGATGAGGATTCATTACAATGAGTCATTACGACAGACGCTCATTACATCTGTGTGTCTATCAAACCCCGGTTATGAACTTTCAGCTGCATGGCGAGTGGAAGACTACAGTGGATTACTGGGTAAAGGAAGAACAAAGCAATAAAGACAGCAAAGAAGCAATCAGGAAAGAAAGACAGACAGAGAAGGAGAAAAGTGAAAAAAATATATTCACAATCCAGTTTTCTCCTGACCTGTGCAATAAAGACAGCATGCTCACATGTGTTCCTAAGACTCAGTATACTTTTCTTTCTGTGTGTGTGTGTGTGTGTATTAGCTGACTCGCATGTGCAGCTCGGTGTGTCCTGATGTTTCCCAGCTGTGTTCCACCACCAAACAATATCTCATTCAAAACCACTGCTGCACCTCTCTCTCTCTCTCTCTCTCTCTCTCTAACTTCTCCCAAAAGCCCCTGTGTCTAGGCAACGAGTTGTAATCAAGACATGTGTATACAAACGTTCCCTGTATAAAACAGAACAGGCTGTTTTGCGTCAGATGGGGAACAGCCCAGCGAAGTTTCCTTCCCCTCTGCAGATAGGATGCATACTTTAAAAAAAACACACATGACGGAGGTGGGTAAAATGTCATCGCTCTCCGCCACCTTCCTGGTGCTCAACCAGCGTAGCGTTCAAACCATTTCAAAAAGCTTTCACTGACAGCTTAAATATACCCCAACCACATGCCCTGCCTTCCACACAAAGCCCGGCTGTAGATGTACTAAAGTAGCTATAATTTTCTAGTTTTGAAATTCTTCTCGCATTGTTCCCGATAAGTGTACTTTGCCACAACATATCAATGTGAAATATCTAACACTCAACAAACAAGACAAATCACACAATGAAATCATTCTGTTCAATGTCATCTCTTGCTAAATTAATCTTTAGTTAAATTCTAATTAATTTGGTATCCGGTATTAAGTAAATTCACAGAGTTCTTGACTCTGAAAAATAAAGATTGCTAAAAGGTTCTTTGTCGTGGTGTGCGGTTCCGTAAAGAACCTTTGACATTTCTGTTGCACATGAGGTTCTTAGTACTGGAAAAAGGTTCCACAGACAATAGAAAGGTACGAATATGTTTGACTTAAAGGGGAAAAACCTTTTGCACTTTTATTTGTCAAAGTTTGGGTTCAGAAAGATGGTACACATACCAGGAAACATGCAGCGTCTCAGTCCCATGGCTAATGCTGCAAAGCTTCTCATCCGGATTAATAATTGTTGGATAGACACTCAGGATGGCGCTCGTATTTACAATAGGGCGAGACCTGAAAGGTCAAGAAAGACATAAGATCCACAAGCATTTATTTCAGCACGTTTCCTGTGCAGGTAAACACACAGAATCTGCATGATCACGGAGCGCCTCACCTGTAGAGAACAGCAACATCTGCGCCAAACGCACCAACGATAAGATCTGCAAGAAGAAAGATGAAGGACGGAACTTAGAACCGGCTGTGGCAGATGACGAGATTTACACTGAGCAGACCAGTGATTGTTCTCACCTGGATAGCCATTATAATCCAGATCTTCACCTCCACGTAGAGCATAACCAAAACTGGCGGGAAGATTTGAGGATACGGATGAAGCCCATTGGCCAGCGATCATCTGAGAGGGCTTTTCTCGGAGTCCTCCAGAAAATCCATTATAGATGAGCACCAGTCCGTGTTTATTCGCTCCTCCAAATGGACAACTGATGGCTACATCTGCAACGTGAAGGTCACATAATTGTCGATGAAAGAACAAATTTACAGAACGTCAAGTACCAAACTCCAGAAATAAATCCAGTGGACGGATTCAAGATAAAATATCTAAGACATAAATGCTCTAACCATTGTAGCCATCTTGGTTGAGGTCCCCAAGAGGAGCAATGGAGCTGCCAAACCGGCCGAACGTGTGCGTGCCGGTGAGGTGAGGTAGTTGAGGTGTGAGATCCAGAGGTCCATTCTGCAGGTACACATAAACCCGACCCAACTCCTCCAATCGCCCGTCAGAGTCTCGAAGCATGAACATGGGAGCTCCGACCAGCAGGTCTGTCATGCTGGAGATGACATCAATCATGAATGAACACAGCAATCCAATGATCAGTAAGATGAGCTTCACATGATGTTTTCACAGATCCAAACACATTCACGATCACTTACCCATCGTTGTTGATGTCAGTAGCTGCCACCGCATAACCAAAGTAGGATCCCATCTGAAAAACGCCAAGAAACGTCTTTAAAACATCTCTAAAATGTCTCAACCACGCCGGTTCTCATTCCTGATCTGAACGTAACCGCTCTGAATCTTCAAGTGGTTTTTTATTCTACAAGAAAGGTTGTTCTCAAGACGCTACTGTTCTGGTTACTCATGAAACATCATGTAAATAACTTTGCCTGTAAACAGCTTTTCACTGCTATTCCTAGGGCACAAATTGACATTTATTCCAATTGGTTATGATTTGCAGGGCATGAAAAGAGCTCTCGGATGACTGATGATGCGGCTCTGTTCTCCAGCCTCCTGAGATGGGCACATACAAAGGTTTTCTGATTATATTTACTCAGCCATGCGAACAGAGCAGCTTAAGACCTCCAACAATTTCCATTTGCAAAACTGTGGCGCTCGTTTGAGGAAAACTGCCTGTAAGCTCTCGTCTGAAATAATCATCTTTTACTGCAAACCACAGAGCCCTGCAGCCCGGTTTAAAGAGATTGTAAAGGAAATTATTTTGCTTATGTCATCACTGCATAACCAATTAAGGAATATTATAGTGGGAGGTGAGTTTTGCACAGCAGAAAGAATTACATAACTTCCATTTACACCAAAAGATTATTTTCCTGCTCTAGAAAAATACTGAAAAGTTGCTCTAGAAAAATATTATACTGTTATATTGTAAACATCTATGGAATACAACGGGTGAAACCTTTTCTTTCTCCTTTCATTTTAGAGGACAATACTGGTGCACAAATCGAGTTGTAAGGTCACCGCAGTTTGTTTTTAACGTTGAATAATGGCAATAAACACAGTTGATATGAACATATGGTTGATGATATTTGAACTTACCTGCTCACCAGTGAAGCTCTTCAGCATGTCCAGAGAGCCATTCAGAATGGAAACCTGAGAACACAAGACAACACAAGACTTTTCATCATGTGCCACCCAAACAATCTGTGTTTAACGGATTACACGTGCCCAACAGAAGGTGTTCAGATCTAGATTCGATGGTGGACTTCAGCAAACACAACACACAAAAGACAAATTTAAGCTACGTTTAGAGCGAAACGCTCTCTGGCTAAATGTCACAGTGAACCGAATTTCTCTCGATTGGGGTAGCATGAGGTTTCCTCTCACCTGCCCGTGTAGCTTCACTCCTCTGGGAACTCCAGTCACAAAGTCTGAGAGACAGAAAGCAGACAAGTCAGAAAAGCACAGGAAAATAGCAGAATTTAGTAGTGGAAACATGGAAATGTGTGGGTTCCTCAGGAACTCTGAGAATCCTGGCGATCAGGGCCGGAATCGCTCAAGGCTCTATTTTTAAATTTGTTTAAGTGAAATGGAATCATGAAGTGGAATAATCATGATGATTATTTTGTAAGTTCTACAAACTGGACTTGAATTTAACATCTGTTTATTGCCATTTACACACAAAATGATGACGTGAATCATTATCTGTGGCACCACATAATCAACAGTTACTCTTCTTAGGTTTTTGAAATTGAATCACTACCACTTAATAAAACCATTTTAAAGCTGCAATTCATAACTTTTTTGGGTTAAAAATGAACAAAAATCAGTTATTGAGCAAGTACATGACAGATCAGTGTTCAACACAATCTTTTTACCCCGTTTTGCAACGGTAAGCTTATAATAATGATTTATAATTTGAGCTGTCGGGTCAGATTTTCTGGGAAATGTCAGTTTGGCTTCATTTGATTTCAACACACGTAA
>JAZGTI010016557.1:0-12710 GCA_036877585.1 Botia kubotai
AAAAAACAAATGCTACATTCATCTATTATTTCCAGTTTCTTTTAATATGTGGCTTGTTCATCAGCAGGATTTACACTCAGCACTATGAAACTCTGCAAATATCATATGCAGACCCTTCTAGATTATGTTTCAGGTGACCCCACAGCTCCATCAGTTTAAGTAACACCATCAACACCAAACCCAAAATACATTCCTTTTACCTCATAGCTGAATACTATAAACATTAAAATGTGTATGAAAAGGACCAGAATGCATTAAGCTGATAAATAAACAAGCAGCATTTTATCACATCATATTTGCAAAGATATACAGTAAGTCTGCAATTAAAAGTCAATATGAACTAACAATCTGACTACCAAACCACTTTTCATATTTGCAAAAGCATCATAACACATTTAAAATTACTGATGGACAAAGTCAAGGTCATGTGAGGTCATGAAGCAGCATGTGGTTGGATAAACATGCCAATAATATAATGTTATAAAAGCTCACATACTAACATCACAGAAATTGTATAAGCTATAGAGAAATGTTAGACACTATTTTATAGAGGTTTATTTCACAATAAGCCATGCACAGAACTGCAAAGTTATACATGAGCAGTTCAGAGAAGTGAGAGTTGAAGTACCTCTGATCAGGATTCAGCTTCAGAGTGGACTGAAGGGTAAGGTATCTGCTTTATAAAAGCCACATCACTCATATGCTGTACTGATTGTTCCAGGAGCTGTGTGTGTGAGAGTAATCTGTGCTGTAATCTCACTGCCGGGAGATTGCGACAAACAGATTATCCTCCTCTGATCTGCTGGCTTTATCTATCTCACTGCAAACCAGGCAAATCCCACATTATTCAGCTACTGTCAATTCAGTTTGAAACAGTCAAATCTACTTTTCCTGCTTTATCTAACCACCCTTTCCTGACCCACCTGCTGTGCTCATGTACATGTATTCAAGTGCATGCTTGGCTATTGGATTGTTAGCATGTATGACAGAAACATGTGCATGTGTTAAACTAAATTAAGACATTAGGTTTGTATTCCAGAAAGAGAGAACCCAAAAACTCTATGTCTTTATTCCTAAATAGATAAAACAGAATGGTTGAAACCAGGAGATTTAAAGATAATGAAGAAGAGCATTTGAAAGAGGAAAAGTATGTCTCACTATCAGAATGTCTTATCACTGTGGATTTCATATTACTTATATTTGACTCTACATAATAAACTAGGGAAAGAAAAAGAAAAGAGAACTAGATTTAACCAGTAACATTTACTGTAAATATTAAAATTGTTTTGTAATGGCTTAAATATATTAGAGCGACTACATATGGGCAGTTTTGCTTCACATTTTTGAGGGAGTCAATTTTTAGGGAAATGTGATGCTGTTGTATTCTTATTAGAAGCGTAACACTACCTTAAAAATATTCTGAAAAACAAACATGAAGAACTTACTGAAGGACATTTATTTATTGGTACAAATTGACTATATGCATGGAATGCTCTTATGAACCTCTGCAATAATTGAAACCAGCTGGAAAAAATCCTCCTCAGCAAAATTTAATTCCACCATCTGTTTTCACTCACTTTTTATTTTTTCAGATGACCAACAATGACATCTTCACACTTGACAGTTCATCAGAAATGCCAGAGCTGGCTTATCATAAACTAGGAAGTAACTGTGCATATGGTCAATTGTGGAAACCATGTTGTTTTTTGTAATCTCTTTCCTATTTATTTATTTATTTATTTCATCTCTCTTATTAAGTTCATAAACTGGCTGAGATTTGTTCTAATGCTAGTTAGATCTGTGAGACTCATTAACTGTCATCCATCGTCAATGTAATGCAGTTAGGTTTCACCGCATTACCAGAGCAGTCTTCATCAATGCACTCAGATTTCAAGAAGAAGGATCGATCCATCTTCAGCTGTTGTAATGTTCATATTAAAGTATTAGCCTCAGGTAAAGTGCAACTATGTGGTGAACAGAGATTTGATCGATGCACAAGAGTTCTCATTATCTGTTCAATTTTTAATGTGTTGCACACAAAAGCCACAGAAATAAAAAAAAATACTCAAAGCAACTGCTCATTCAGCACTGTATAGATGTGCACTCAGTGGCATTTATGCAGTGATTAGCGTTGCTAATTCTGTTGGTCCCAGCCTCATTTGTGCTAAATGAATCACCTGCCAGACTGAGACAGACCCCTCTCCTCCCCCCACCCTCTGCTGCTCTGCCTCATTTATCACTGAGGGATGCTGTAGAGAACCTTTGTGGCCTGCTGGGACTAAAGTGGGTGGAGCTAAAGGACATTGCTTCTTACTGTCATTACCTGACATGTGCTGCCATAGAGCACCTTAAGAAACTCTGAGAAGCTTTTCATGTAAACTTGAAAACATTTTTAAAGTTATGTGACAGGCCTTGAACTTATTCTTTAAACCACTTTTATACTTCAAAGGTGGCACAGAAGCTGTATTTGAAGTGGTGTTTTGAATATCCATTTACAAACAATCACAACAGCACAATCTTGTGATATTAATGTAATAACATTGTGAACATAGAAATATAAAATTAAGGTACGTATGAATTTGAAAAAACAATGATTATCTGATAATCTGATTTTAAGGAATTAGGATAATGGGCATTTTCACAAAATAAATCGATCGCGTCTCCAACATTGACATAATGGGGAAACCAAGGAAACGGAGAGGGGACTATTTAACTTATAGTTAGAACTTATAGTGACTAATTACGAACACACGGAAACTAGGTAACAAGCTAAAAACACGAAGACAAAGAACATACGACCCGTGATTTCTTAAAACCTAAATTATGACTCTGATGTCATTAACAAACAGTGATAACATTTTATATACTGTAAACAGTCTATAATGCAAAACACGGATGAGACAAAATGAGCGGTGTTTTGACTAAATATTGTAATCACTGGACTTAATAATCATTTTAAAATGATCCTCAAAACCACATTAATGTCATTACATTTTCATCACACTACGTGTCTCTGGCTAAAACCAAGAAAAAACGTAAGTTACATAAATTGAATACTTCTATAAATATAGACAAAACGCCATTTAGCTTTCACTTGCCATAAAATATGGTATTGGGAGTTATTAAAAATACCCTGGTCCAACATTAACAAAAGTTGTACGTTGCATTGAAAAATCGGTTGTTATAATTATATCATTCAAATGTGAGCGTTGCATCACATATTGGAACGTTTGCCTAGATTTTAAAGTAGCCAATGGCACGAATAATCTTTTGATCAAAGTCGAACGCTTTAGTTAAAACGCTCAATTAGTCTAATGTTTTTGGCAAACGAGATGATGTAGAAAGTCATACCTGCGCTGCCATCAATGATAACTCCATCCTTGTCTTCTGCTGTATGATGAACTCTTTTCTGTATGACAGAGCACAAGAAAGAGTCGCGTCTCGAGAGTCTCATGCGAGTGTCTGCCAGGCTGCGCGCAGCTGAATTCAGCTGCAGGCACACACACGAGCACACCATACTTGCAGAATTATTTACCACATTTCGTTTGATTTTTTAAAAATCGTTTGACACTACACATTTACCACAGCCCCGCAAAACTATTGGGCTGTAAACAATACTGCTTTTATAATTCTGAATCGCTGAATTATTGATTTACATTCAGTTGCATTAACACTTTAGCAAAATAGGAGAGACGGGCTAGTTGTCATAAGGTTTAGAACTAAAGAGCCAATTACACAATGTTACACACTGTTGTCCCTAGCCATTTTTTATGTTGGCTTCAAAAATTGCCTTAGATGGTTTTTATAGTGTGCGCATCCCCTAGTAAAGGGGCATTTTGTCATGAAAGTTTCAAATATTTTTTTTCCTGGACAAGAGACTTATTAAAGTAAAACCTTTAATCGTTTTTTGTAGTCTCAAAATTTGGGTATGTGCATACAGAAACTGGGTTTTTAAAATATATTCATAACCCATCTAGTCAAAAGTAAAATTGTCACTTAGGTGCCAAGTAGTCTGGCAGACGTATAACCCTATAAAATAGGTGATGCTCTGCAATGTATGTAGCTTCACATGCTCTCATTTGCCATATCTCCCAGCCAGGACACTCACAAATTGTTTATAAGCAATGACAAAAGTGACAGCTCTTAAAAAATGACATAAAACAGCATTGCAATGTCTAAGTAACAAATTGCCTTGTGTCCTTGTTTCACCTCAGGAGACATTTTCATTGAATTATTAACTTTGTAAGTGTTCGTTTTAGCTCTTTAGAAGGGCTACAACTTTGTCTTTGAGAAATCTATCAAATAATTAAACAGTTCTAACTTTTAGTCTCTTTTCACTGGATAAAAATTCAACTCTCTCTGGTATACAGTAGTACACTACAACAAAGTAAATTCAGGTGTAAATTACAAAATAAAAGGCTGTAGGATTTTTGAAGCAGTAGGTTTTACAAAACAATAAAAACATTGATGTAAACCTATCTCATTAGCGGGATTATTATGAGAAACCTTGAAAAGTAAGATGGTGCTTTTATTTTATGAACTAATGCTTCTTCGGGGTTAGAAGGAATTATTTGTCATTTTGAGCCAATCTGTAATTCACAGACATTATTATTGCTACAATCCTGAATTACTTCAAACTGTTTAATATTATTTACCTTTGGGCTGAAGATATTTTTAAACATTTGCTTTATTAAGTGATAACAAAAGATGAGGAACTGCTTCCGGCTAATGGGAGCAGATGCCTTATGTGGACTACAGACAGCATCGTAAAATCAGAATAAATGTTGAATTACAGTAAAAAAAAAACCAAGGTCCATTTTCTGCCCACCAGCATTATAGAAAAATTTGTGCATTTTAACAGAGAAACTTTAGATGTTTACCACTGTTTGTTAGTTATTTTAAAAGTTTAAGCACTTGAGGACAATAACATTTCCGTAATCAGATTTCCTGTGTGTTCATTTTCAACAGGAATGTCTGTACTGTTCCTTACCTTGTTGTTTATATAGCTGCCAGGTCATGAATGTCCCTTTTTGTGGTTATGTGCTTGTGACAGGACTGTTGAGTGGACAGTACAGACACAGCCACAGGCACTGGTGTGTGCTCTGATCATGCATGAAGAGGCTCAATGCTGTGCAATGGTGTGTGTGTGTGTGTGTGTGAGAGAGAGAGAGAGAGAGAGAGGGAGGGAGGGAGATGGGAGATGGAGCAGCTGGAGCAGTCTTTACAGAGGGAATATCATACGGAATAAAAATTTTCTGCAATCTTTGGAGATAAAAGTGCTTGCTGTACTTTGTTGTACTTTCAACAAACACACTGTAACTTTCAGTATTTTCTCTCCAGGCCAAAAAGAGCATTTGTTGAAAGTAAGCTGTGATAATGACTTGATCTGGACTTAATCATTAATCATTATCAGATTAATTCATCACAAACAACTGTCTGCATTTACACATCAGAGATGCCTACTGGGTGTTTAGACACTTTTCTAGTAGTCATGATGAGGGGAGCATGAGAAATCAAGGGTAGACCCTAAGAGTAAAATGAGGAACCAAGGAGCTGTTTCTTTTAGACATTGCAGAAAAAAATAAGCCACATATTAAAATGTATTATTAATGAAAACAATAATAATATTTTTAATGAAAGAATATGACCCCTTATGATGATATGATAACAGGTATGAATGTAGAAGTGTGCATGCAGATGTATGCACGCAGTATTTTAAGGTGATTACAGTGTCAGACTATAACTTCAGACATCACTGTGCTGCTTATAACCTTGCTGGTATGATTCAGCTTTTCTTATGCCAGACTTCTTTTTAGAGTAATTTCTTTCAGAACAGAAACTCATAAGCAGAAAATGTACAGTTCAAACAATTACCCTCTTTCAACATATTCAGACTCCCTATTAAGACAAACTGAAGTACTATACAGGACTGTATTGGAATGCACTCAGAGGTCTAGTGCTTCCAAATTCTCAATTCCAATGCAAGCAATGCAATTACAAGTGCATCATGGGTAAGTCTCTTTGACTTTGAAGTTGATCATGTGACATGACACCAATGGATCTGCTCAGTGTGGGGCTGATGAGCACATTGTGTTTAGGGATTGTTAATACTCCCTATACCCTACTGTACCAGCTGCCAGTAATCTTAGGATGACTGAAAAAGAAAATGTTGGTGATGATGTCAGCTTCCATGAGAAGAGAAAAAGAGGAGAGTGAGGGATGGCATGAAGGTAGAGAGTAGTTAGAGATGTGTGGTGCTGATAATTGATTGCTGATGGTTGCCACATTATCCGTGAAAAAATTAGTCATCAGCAGTCACAGATATAGCATTCGCAGGTGGGGAGGGACTTAGAAGAGAGAAGATAATGTTGAGAAAAATTAGCGGCTGTTAGAGATGTTGCTTATTTACAAGATAATTAACTTTGGCAGCAAGATGTTATCAGAAAAAAGGAGATATTGAAACATGCTATGGTCAGCAGGGTCTTTGACGTGCATCACTTTCTCTCCGCAGGTCTGGGTCGGTCTGGTGATTGTGAAGGGTTTCAGAAAGCCAGAGACTGGAGACTGTCACGTGCTGGCCTAGGGGCGAAAAGACAGACATTGTCAAGACAAGATTTTAAAACAGGAGTAGGGGTGGGTGGTGAGCATGCAAGAGGAGTAAGACATGTGCAGATGAATAACAAGAAGATTATGTGGTACACTAAGTGTGAAGATCAAGGTGTTTCCCTCCTTTGTGAGTGGGAGGTGTGTTAGTCTGTTGGAGGTCAAATGAGGACAGAAGAACTGAAGTCAGCTGCTTGAGGTTTGTCTAGGTGGAAGTTAAAGACATCTAGACGAACAACTGGAGTGCCATCTTCTGGAAAAGAGGACAGCAGCATGTCAAGTTAGCTAACCTGGAGGGTGATAGATGACAAATGTTTTTGCTGGATTAGTGATTGTAATTGTATAGTATTCATTATATAATTCCCACAACAGCCCTTGCCTTTAATAATTTGTGGGAACAATCATGAAGGGGGAGGATTAAACAGGAACAAAACAGAACTGTAAACTAAAGGTCTACATAATAAAAGTGCAAGCATACATAAAACAGTAGGATGAGGAGAGGCAGTATTTTATGTATTACCAAACATTACAACTGCACTTCCACCGAGTTGTAATTTTCAAAATCCAGAAATTCCAAGTTTTCTCTTTCTCTCTCTCTCTCTAGTCCTTACCAAAATGACTAATGTGAAATCTAGTCTGAAAATAGTGTAATACTTGAGACACTTAAAAGAATACACAGCACTGAATGTCAATACTACGACAACATGCATGTTTTAATGTGTGTTGGGAAAGGTAAAAGGGTAAGAAAGCAAAAGAATTTGCACTCATTTATTCACAAATAATCCATGAAAACACAGAATTTGTCTGCTTAACTAATATGTTGTAGTGTACTGTCCACATAGACTCCATCATGTTATTAATGTGTAAAACTTTTTTACGCTATAACAATATTATTGTTTTTGTCATTCATTTATTATTTTTCTTTCTTTGTGTCTAGTTATTATTTTAAGGAAAATAATAATGTACAGTTTAATTGTGAAAGTATCAAAATACAATTCTAACACGCTATTTTCTGACAGGTAACTTTTTGATCTTTATGCTTTTGTATATACGCGAATAAACACACACGCAGTTTGTAACATAATCAACAGATGGCGCAAGAACACTGCTATTTTTCACAAACAAATTTTAACCTGTAAGGTGTGACTGAATCGGTTACTTTTAAAGACCGATATTACACTATAAAGTTACAGTTGAAAGCGATGCTATGAACAATGTCATAAGGATCTTGACTGTATATACAGACTGTACATACAGATACCTGTTCACAATCAAATCTCCAGTGTCTGTTAATCAGATATATCAGCCAAATATCATTGTGTGAATCCTTGATGCAGGGTTTACTGTGACTGAACAGTAGATCCACAAGTGATATTTGTAAGATCAACATTTCACTGTATTAACTTGTTTGGAGAGACTTGGGAAGCACAAGAAAGCTTTTACTAGAATAAAAGGACAACCATTTTCTGTAGTTTACATGATTTGTTAATCACACACTAAATGAAGACATCTAAATGGAGACATTCCATAGACTTCTATTCGTTACTATATAAACTAACCTAACCCACACTTTTAAAGAAAACTTCCGCAATTTTACAATTAGATTTACTTTGGTCTATTTTCAATGCATTTTTACAAATGAGGATGGTCTCCAAAGTCTCCAAAAGGAGGCTTCTCTCTGGTTTGTCAGCTTTTGCTGAATTCATTTGTCCCTAAAGTGTGGTCAAGTAAGTACACAAACACACACACTTGTTTCTATGCCTTATGGGGACTTTCCATAGACATAATGACTTTTATACTGTACAACCCTAAACCCTAACCCTAAACCCAACCCTCACAGAAACCTTTCTGCTTTTTTACATTTTAAAAAGCATCATTTAGTATATTTCATAATCAATTTCCCTTGTGGGGACCGCTGGCTTGTCCCCACAATCTAGGTGTGTGTGACTTTTACCATCCTCGTGGGGACAAGTGGTCCCCACAGTGATAGAAAAACATGTACACACACACATACACACTCACTTACTCAAACACATATACTTACTCAAGCAATTACTGAGCTCCATTCACATTATTGACCGTGTGACATCAAAAAGCTCATGCATTATTCATTAGTACAAGGGTTACACATTACATTTTACAGTTTATTTGAAGATCATCTCTCCAATGACAAGAATGTTGGTTTAACATAAAATGCTACATGTTGAACTGCAGAGTTTGGTAGTGAGTATGCATGTGTCATGGCGATCATGCATTATTTAAGGCAATATTTCCTTACTGAATAATTTAATGAATAATAAACAACTTTAACTTTCTGAAATTTTCACACAAACATCATCCATCTGACGCTCTCATATCTGTCTTGATGTTTTCAGCATCCTGGTAAGGACCACTTAGTCATTATCAGGATCTCACAGATTAAAAATTGATCATAAATAGTGTCATATCATGTTAAAGTACTTTGATTTTTAATAAACTTGTACAGGTCGGAACCCCTGTACAAATACATATCATTTAATACATTTTAAAACTGACTTTTTTGACAAATAATGTTACAAACACTATTGATTACATTGATCATTAGCCAAACACCAGTAAATCTAGTGTAAAGACTTGTGAGATTTTGTCAGCAGGTGCTTTGGACAAAAAGATTTGCTGTTGCATTGCAGCCTGTGAATATTTCATCAGCCTCTCCTCTAAAAATAAAAGAAGCAGTATAAAAACGGCAGGACTCCGCCTCCTCCCCATGACTAGTTGCTGTTTTCTCATTCTGGCATATGTTATATGGCTCTGTCCTCTCTGTGTCAACTTTATCTGTCTCTCCATACCTCCTACTTTCTCTCCCTTTCTCTGTCTCTCACTACATCCTTAGTTTTCTGACTCACATGTCTTCAGCAGGCTGCTTTTGATGTGGAAAAAGTCTCCCTGGAGGCAGTTGCTAAGCAACTGGCTACTGTTGGATTATGGGTTAAGTCAGAAGCAAGAAAATGCAACCATGGGAGATGGTACAGTGTATGTGTGTGTTAATGTGTGTAAGGCTGACTCAGGCCAACAGGACTTGGAAGAGACCACATACCCCAACAAACTTTGTAATGGAAACTAATTATGGGAAATTTGCTCCCTAAAATATATACATATCCATAGCAACAGTTTCCTTCCTGTTTCTCTTTATCTCTTGGCAGTTTTTTCTTCTTTCTCTGTCCATGTTGTGGGTGTTTAAAAATTTACAGTTTTCTTACCTGTGCTGTTAAAGTACGTGTAATTAAAAGTACCAATGACTTTGTTGTTTATGAGGTTGTGAAGAAAGTGGCGGACAACATTAACAAATCTAAAATCAATTTAATGTAATATCAGTCCCAGACAGCAATTAAGTTAAATGAAAAGTGTCCTGCATCTCAGATTTTTTGTCCTGAGGGAAAGACCCTAGTGATCTTGTGTATTAGTATTAGTTGATCTGGAGAAACGTTGTCTCGTTTCACTATGTACTTGTATATGGCTGAAATGACAATAAACTCCACTTGTAACTTGTAACTTAATACCTAGTAATCTTGTGTATCTTGTGTAGTAAGGTGTTTCCTGTAGAGTTAGAAAGAACTTAACAATGCTTCACACTGTGCTCAGATTTTCCAATATAACTTCTGGGGTGTTAAAGAGAATCCTCTGTGCAAAAAATGTTTGTCTGAGGAAAACAATACAGTTTGTCCTTCATTGGTTGGGCATGACGGTGACCGTACGTTCACACAGCATCCCTGTCATCACGTTGCTCACACACACCAGCCAACCCTATAGGCACAACAAGCTTGCATGGACCTAATGTATATTCGTATACAGAAATGGGCTCATACTGGCATTAAAAATACAGATACGGGTACCGTTTAACAAAAGCAGCCACATATTGTATAACCGTCTACAATCACATTCAAATGTGATTTTGTTTTCGTGCTCTGTTTGTGTGAGTGTTTATTGTAACCAGTGATATGACTGAAATCAGTCTGTTACTGTTTTGCGCTCTGTAAGCCTCCATGTGGACTTAGTCGGGGTGGGGGGTTTTGGTTTACATAGAGTGGGAGAGTAACACAGAGGAAGCAAGGAGTGAGGGAGGGGGTAACTGACAGAGAGAGAGGGATGAAGTGAGCAGCTCTGAGCTACACTAAGAAGAACAGCTCCAGAGAGAAGATGCCAGACAAAATAGGAAGTGTGGAGGAGAAACAGAGAAGATTACTTGTATGCAATTAAAAATGGGACTGATTTTTCGCACACGAACGCTAACGAAAATCCGAGAAAGACAGAGTCTTAAACCAAAGGCTGCAGATTAAGGACAACGCAACAGAGCGACAGTCTAAGACAAGAAACGAGAGAAACTGGATGCAAATTGAGGACATTTTTTAAGAAATTTCTAGAAATCTGGACGTTGATTGAGAAACCTGTGATGCTCTTTGACATCAGATGGGATGGAAATATTTAAAATTTGGCAAAAATGGTACCCTGATGCCTTCCCTGCCCCTACTTCCTGTCCTGTTCTCTTGTTCTGCTCTCTTCAGGACCTTATGACATGATCTTTCTGGCCTGATCTGATCTGATCTTGTCTTCTCCATCTATTATTCCATTCACTTTATCTTCAGGTCTTTTGAGAAAGCATCTGTGAGAGACACGGCTGTCTTGCAGTGGAAAGAGGGCCGGCCTTCCATTATAAAGGACTTCCAGTTTGTACTGTAATACAGAGGACATCTTAGTAACTACAGTTCTATCTTTGTCACTGGTTCAGCCAGAGACAGTAAAAGAGAGTAAAAGTAAAAAGGATCAATCCTGTGAGACTTAACATTTCATCTTGGAATCTGTCATTTTACATGTGGACTGCACAAACAGGTTGGACAACATCACCTTGGCAACCATGTAGAGTCTTTTTTTGGATGAGGACCGCGGGATCAACAAACCTAAATTGTGGTGTTGCAGTGAAAGATTAATGGCCAAAGAAATGTTTATCGCTCTGTCATTCTTCACACCAAAAATACCACCAGCTTCAACACCCATCAGTATAAATTGCTCTGAACAAAAACAATTGGATGCAAACTGAGTTTTCAATTTCCATAAAAATATAAATGGACTTTAGGTAAGACAGAGATAACCACAAAGGCAGGTGATAGAAGAACAGTTTTAAAAGGCTTCTCAGTGAGGAGGAATTGTTTAGGAACCAGAGTGAGGTGATACGAGTGACAGAACTGGACCAGACAGACGAAAGGGTGCAGGGGGAGAAGACCAGGGCCGTGCGGGGCATAAGGGAGTTCTCACAGGTCCTGGCGGCATGGATCCAACACCGTAATAATAAACAGGACGGGAAGTTTCAGCTTTCCCACTGGTACAATGTTTGGTGAGTAAAGACAGGCTTTCAAAGTCTTTTATAGTGTGTGTGTGTGAGTGTGTGTGCTGTTGGGGGTGGGATTCGGGGTGCGCATGTTTGTAAGATTTACAAGAATTGGACTATTTGTATTATTTGGTTGTTTGATCTATGACTTTGGTTAGAGTGTTTTGTTTCTGGGCTAAGATGGTTCTCAATAAATGACTACCTTTTCTAACATGAATTGTATCTAAAGCCCTGTGGGATTAACAGAGGTCATCAGGATCAGGGGTTGTGCAGTGGTCACTGCATGTCACTAATTGATTGAATTCTGTGAGGAATACTTAATCTGATCATTGTATCAGTTTCCACAGAAACACTTAACCAGAATGATTCTACGATATATTTTTATATAGTTTGGTATAGGGTAGGTATAATAAATATAGCTACAGTATGTTTGTTGCATTGTCTGCTATACCACTATATAATTGCAATGACAGCAACGGAATGTGTTGGCATGTCTTATGCTTGTGGCTCTTATTCTTTATAGATTCTTGAGCAGGTTATTGATGCCTATAAACAGCTCCATGGGTGTTTGAAAAACTGCCTTCTTTAAGTGTGACATAAGTGGATCACTGTGAAAGCAATGATCAGGCATTGATCCCAGTGAAAATTTTTCTCTCTTTCAAAATAAAGACTCAGTGTGTCTTTTAAAACCATTCTTAATACAAACAAAATGTATAATGGTAACCAACCATAGTTTAAGCCAATT
>JAZGTI010016558.1:0-12709 GCA_036877585.1 Botia kubotai
TGTTTGGCCTGCATGTGTGTTCTGTGCAGGCTGGTGATGTACGGTTGTGTGGTGTTTATGAAGGTGATTGGTCAGCTTGGAGGGGATTTTTTCTTTACCGACTGCCTTTTCTTTGGAGCCATTGTGTCTGCTACAGACCCGGGTATTTATGCTGTTATTTATTTAGTTTGCTTTTTTATATCGGTACACTACATTTTCAATATTGTAATATTTTACTTTGTCTTTTTTACACCGAATCAGTATGTTATAGTAGCTAAAGTAAATTATTAATAACAATCCTCGGAATGTGATGACCGACCAATCAAAATCAAGTATTTCAGAGAGCCGTGTAATAATATAATTGATTTATTTATGCCTGTCTGAGTTTTTTATGTGTTTTTGATTGCTTACAGTGACTGTTCTGGCCATTTTCAATGAGCTGAAGGTGGATGTGGATCTCTATGCACTGATGTTTGGAGAGAGTGTTCTCAATGATGCGGTGGCTATCGTCTTGTCATCGTAAGTACATGTCTGTCCTTTCACACATGTGCAGTATACAAGGTAGTGAGTCACTGTGTTTGTGATGCTATTTTAAGCACAGGTTACGTGTCATTCACGAATCGTCTTTTTTACTTCTAACAGGTCAATAGTGGCATACCAGCCTGAGGGGGACAACCGGCACACGTTTGATGGCAGTGCTCTGCTCAAATCTCTGTGGGTATTTCTGGGAGTTTTCAGTGGGTCTTGCGTGATGGGGGCCGCAACTGGAATCATGACAGCTTTGGTATCTTTATGTATTTTATATAAGCTGCCTTTCTGGTTAAAACGGTAAACTGCGTCAACTTGTTTAAGGTAGTTAATCTGTAAATGTCTGCTGTTACACAGGTCACAAAATTTACCAAGCTGAGGGATTTCCCACTGCTGGAAACAGCCCTATTCTTCCTCATGTCCTGGAGCACTTTCCTATTGGCCGAGGCCTGTGGCTTCACAGGTAACCATGGAAACGTTCTGATAGAAATCTCTGTTTACCCACATGCTGCACATAACATCATGGAAAAATAAATAATACGGTTTCTCTATACTGCTGTATTGTATTTCATGTCATTTGTCAATGTATAACCTTTAAACTAATTGTGTGTGTGTGTGTGTGCGTATGTGTGTAGGTGTGGTGGCTGTGCTATTCTGTGGCATTACTCAGGCTCATTATACATACAACAACCTGTCTGCTGAATCAAAAACTAGAACCAAACAGGTAACACACATTATCCACTAAACCACCAATCTACCGATTCTGTTTCATTCTTGTGAGAAAACTGCTGATCGGCATGGAGCAGGTCATGGTTAAAGATTTCTCTCTTTTGTTGTGCTGTTTGTTTTATTGTGTACTGATAGATTTGTCCTCTGTTTCCCAAACAGCTGTTTGAGCTGTTGAATTTCCTGGCTGAAAACTTCATCTTCTCTTACATGGGTTTGACTCTTTTCTCCTTCCAGCACCATGTATTTAATCCCTTATTCATTATTGGTGCATTCGTATCCTTTTGAGGTGATTCATATTTCTGGATGTGTGTGTGTTTGAACTGTACTCATGAAGTGTGTGTAGCTAAACATTCACCGGTTCTCCTTGACCGCACCCTTTATTTCTAGCTGGCCATATTTCTCGGCAGGGCAGCTAATATCTACCCCTTGTCTTTCCTGTTAAATTTGGGCCGCAAGAACAAAATCGCATCCAATTTTCAACATGTCATGATGTTTTCTGGTAATTTAAAAATTCCCGGTTTATGCTAATCTCGCACATTTCGACAATTCACGTAGCTTCAGTTTTTAATATCTTAAAACTCACTTGTAGGTGATTTGAGTGTTGAGTGCGCATGAGTGTTGTTGTGATTCTATATGATGTCACACTCAGGGCTTCGAGGGGCCATGACCTTTGCCCTCTCCATCAGGGACACAGCCACATATGCCAGGCAGATGATGTTCTCCACCACTCTGCTCATAGTTTTCTCCACTGTGTGGGTGTGTGGGGGCGGAACCACCCCCATGTTGTCACTTATGCAGATTCGGTGAGCACCGCTATAATGTATTACTGGTTTCCCTTACTGTACATCATAAACCCAAAACAACTTCAGGGTGCATTGCTTTAATTTACCTAAAAAAATATTTGTTTCTTCAGGGTGGGAGTGGACACAGATCAGGAGAACACAGTAAGTTTTAAAGTTTACGTTTTGACATTTTTTTGAAAGAGCTGTTTAACTTGCAAATATTTATTGTACAAATATTATTAGTGAGGGCATAACAGAACACATGAACTCTCTCTCACTCTCTCTCTGTCGTTTCTCTCTTATAAAGGGCACAGCAGTGGATGGGGTGGTACAAAGAAGCACAAAGCATGAGAGCGCTTGGCCGTTTAGACTGTGGTACACTTTTGACCACAAGTATCCTTCATCTGTTTTTCCCTGACATTTTAATTTTCCTTAAACATGATTTATTTGAAAATCGGATTGCTTGTTGAACTTCACATATACAGTAAAGGCAATCTTTACTGTAACACTTTTACCCCGCACTATATCCCGCATTCATTTATTAACAATAATGAACAGCAGAGGGCGCTCAGGGTCAGATTAAAAAAGGAATTTGGTCATTCAACTGGAATCAGCTGCGGTTCTTAAGATCTTATAGACATAAAAAATACATCAATCAGCTGTCAAATATTTATCAGCAGGTTTTTAAACAGCTTGTGTTCCTTAACAAAGTGGTGCAGTTATTTGAAGCCTATTCTCACACACAGTGGCCCTCCACTGACCACCACTCTGCCAGCCTGCTGTGGTCCAGTCGCACGCTGTCTGACCAGCTCACAGGCCTATGAGGTAACACACACACACACACGTGCTGTATTTTTACAACGGCTGTTTTATTTATTTTTCAAGTAACATAAATTACATAGTTATACATCATATATTATATTTGTAGCTGCTGGTTTTTAAAAACATGCTAACAGTAAACATGCTAACAGTATGCTGTATAAGGACTGTAACGGCAGAGCAATTTGTCAAGCATTTAAAATCTCATCTTTATTCTGTATTTACTTTGTAGCAGCTTCAGAATTCACCCTGAGGATATACTTGTGTGTAATTTATGTGAAAACAAAATATAAAGGTCAATCCACAGACCTTATTTTACTTTATTATCCAAAATCCTTACTCATAAAAACAGGCAAAACAAAACATATTACGTTTATGAAGGAAATTATTATATATAAATGATGATTATTATATAAGTGGTTATATACGTAATTCATATTAAATTTTGTCCTAGGTTTTATATATACTGACTGATTTACTGTATTGTTTGAGGGTTTTTACAGTGTAAATTACAACACTGTAGTGTCAGAATTGACTGAAATCAGGAATTGCTTTTATTTCACAATTTGTGGCGCAGAATGCAGGTCGGCCTCATGATGAGGACACAGAGCTCATTCTGAATGATGGAGCTGGAGTGATGTACAGTGACATGACCATCAGCACTGATGCCCATGGCATTTCCACGAGCCAGACTGCGCTCTGCTCGCTGGCAGGACCGACAGATGATCCTCTCGATAGGGAGCTTGCGTTTGGGGTCACCCGCCTGGTCCTGCCCACAGACGAGCCCCGAGAGCCCCTGACGTCTTTTCCTCCTCATCCTCCCTCCCCACCCCTGACTGACCCCCTACGCCACAGAGTCTGAGTCTGTACCTGCCGGACAGCTGCTGACCTCTGACCTTTTATGTGGCTTTCACGGTAACCGTTAGTGTTTATGCTTTTATTTGTTTATTTTTATTATGTTGTGCAATGGATTTATTTATTTATTTGATTTACACTGGTGTACTGTGATGGTGGTTATGGGTAATTTTTCTGTTCTCTTCTAAAGAAATTTACCAAATAGGAAAAATGTGCCACAAAAGATTGAACGAAAAGTCGTTGTGTGTTTATGAGTTGTGACTTTATTAGAAACAAGTATGTAGTTGTACATACATGTCGGTACAGTGCTATAAATAAGTGCCTATGTCCTGTTTCCTGCTGTTTGTACTGTGCTGTCTGACTCACCATCACCTCATTAATATTGACTTACAAAAAGACGTTTCAAAAACGAGAATCATTTGAAAGTGTAAAAGTTTTATCAATGTTTCACATTCTTTGACATCTATAAAATAAGACTGGATGTACTTTTTAAACAAGTGTTGTATATCGTTTGATGTAATGGCAATAAGTATCATCTTTTTAAACATGGAAAATAAGTATCACATTTATAATAAGGCTATACGACCCAGAATAAGGTTTCTCATCACCAAAAGCCGAACTACCTACATGTTGAATTTATCTCCAAAATCACGTCCCTCTATCGTCAGTACACTGTGTGGTGAATGAAAACCTAAGAATCCCACTATGGCGAAAGATTCGTATTCATAAGATGTACCTTGACCCTCGGAAGGCTACAGCGTAACTTCTGTCTTACGTAATTAATATTCATGAACAAGCCTTCGTCATTGGATAACGTTATTGAAATAACATTATCATTATCTCATTTATATGTACGCACTTACACTTGGCTATAGTAGAGTTCGTCGTTTCGAGTCGTGTATTGAGACACTGCCCACCACCGCAGGAACGAGCCAAGCGCAAAGCAGACTGAAACTTTAGTGGGACTGCAGTGGACAGGACAGACCAGAGCACCGTATCCCAGAGAGAGGTAAGTTTAACTGTACATCAGAGCAAGACACGTTTATTTCAGCCCAAATGGCGTTTTTCTTAATAGTACACATTAATCAAAGTAGCTGTGCGCAATTGCGCAACACCCAGAATCTCTGCCTTAAAATCTGCGTTGGATTAAAAACGTTCAACAGTGAAAAGTATTCATCGTTTACATACATCGTTGACATACTCTCAATCTGTTTAGTGCTACATGGTCAACGTGCTGTTATCTGAATTTACGTTATCCATCGTATATGAAGTATGTCTTTATTCTGGAAATAATGTTTATATATTTACCTTATAAGCGTTATATACATTTATAAGAGTTATATAAATATATACTGTATTATTTGTATATTAAAAAATTAAACCATGAACATGTAACGGTATGTTGTTTTATATACCCTGTAACTGTTGTGAGCCTGGATACTGTATAAAGTGCATTGATGTACAGTAAGTACAATATGTTTAAGATGGGCGTTGGCTGCACAAATGTTCTGCATGCTGAAGACTGAATGTCTATCAGCCTCTGAAATCTGGTTCTTATTAAAGATTTTCGCTCGAGAGAAGCGTGGAGTTGAACTCGTCTTAACGGGCGAGAGACTCGACTGGACAGTCTGTGTCTGAATTATGTACAGAGTGACGTTCACATGAGAGTGATACAGTGTCGGATGTCCTTAACTTTCTGTCATCAACTGTTGCACATTTTTAAGGCATGAAAAAACACACAGGAAAATCATTATCGTACCATCTCTGGTATGCCCTGTTTTCCCGAAACCATTTTCCAATTGCACAGTTTTAGTTGACTGAGGGCAATTCGTCTATACAGACCTTGGATTTTATACATATACAATAAATCAAATAAAGTTGAAAGCATAATGCATATACAGTTGTGTACTAATCACACATTTAAAGTCCTCGATTATGAGGAACACAGACAAAAACAGGAACCAAACGCCCTGTGCGGTTCATTATTACCTAAGGACAAGTAATACATAGTAAGGGTGAATGAGCAACTCTCATGTGTTTGAGCCACGAGATTCAGGGCTGATTATGAATCAGTGCTTCAACTCAAGCTCTGTTACATTTCTGTAGAACAGAGAAAAACAACAACAGATCAGTCTGCTGGATGCATGCAGACCTGCGTTCCTGGATTTATCCACCACACTCCTGGTCATTTCTGTAGGGACCTGTAAAACATTTGCTGTTCCATTATTGTGAAAAGAAAAATGGTTTGTTTCCTTCCCTTGTTTGCTCGATGGGGCCTTTCAAAACGCATATGTGGAAACATTTAGGTAAGGACTCAGTGGATTTGTACTCTGTTTTTTGGAGCCCACTGTTATGTGTATATGACTATAGATAACTGTGTGTGACAGGAGTGAATTCTACTGTTTTAACTCATATGACAGGATACAAATGATTGGGTTAATAATTAGGGTGATGTTTTATAACTTCATTCAGAGAGTTGGAGCATATGTCTGTATTTCTGCTGTGTAAGTGATAATGCTGCCAAAAGACACAGTAATCAGGACTCAAAACAGCTACTTACCATAAAAATATACAGACACAGGAGACAACAAACTAGCACAGCCAATTAGGAAAATTGGTCAATTTTTTAAACAAACATATCTAACCACTGAATGTTTCAACTGTCCAATCAGAATCTAGTATTCCAGACAACTGCGTACAAACTAACCTTTATGTGCCTTTAAGGAACCTATCATACTGTACTTATAAAATGTTCAGAATAATGATAGTTTTAATCTCACTCAGCTGCTTAGAGAGGGACGGTAATCTTATTTGAATTTCCTCTTTATAAACGAAAGTATATTTAGAAACATAGATGAAGAGTGCTAGAGTTACACCGCTGGCCGCCGGCTCGCCTGTCCCTCTTGCCGCTGTTTTACAGGCTTCCTGTTTCCAAACTTTCACCACATTCTTCAGCAAGTAGATCATGCCAACACAACACACTGCCAGGAACCCCCTCCATTTTCCCAGCTGTAAAACAGGGCTGATTCCATTACCAAACCCATTTCAGATGACCTGAATTGAGTGCTAATTAGGACCATGCGTGTCTCAAAATGACTCGTCCATACAAAAACGCGCTGCCTCCAACATATGTCTCTCTGTTTGCGTTAGAACGTCAAGAGTTCGCCTGCTGCTCGAGCGAGCTGGTGTGCATGCGGTCTTTCAGAGGATGTGGCAATTATTGTACAAGCGATGTTTTGAGGGGACCGGCAGATGATGTCATAGCTCAGCTTCTAATTTGGGCCCCTTCATTATAAACGGCACAGCCTTTAACGAGCCTATGAAGAAACAGAAACACTTTAGACCAAAAGAAAAAAACACACTCGAAATAGGCAAAACGCAAGGCCTGCATCATAATATTATTTTTCTGCTCTGCTGAACTCTGAAGTTGTCTCATATCACATCAGTCAGTGGTTCCAAAAGCAGTGTGACCGTTCCAGTTCCCCCACATTTGCTTTGGCTGCTACGCTTGGCCAAGTGTGTTGCAGATGCTGGTGCATGAGGTCATCCTAAAAATGAGATTCCAGTCTTAACAGCCTGCCATCTCCCTGGAGATCATGTGAAGTATTTGACTAAAACAGGGGTCCATGGTGTTCTCGTCATTACATCAGCGTCTGTAACAATGAGCTCTTCACACTCATCTGTGACCTCTTTAGTGGCTGTTCCTCGATGGGCTCTTCAGACCTGAGACTCTTCATAATCACACATCATTCAAGAACTTCTGTAACCTGGAGAGAAGTTCCTTGTTCCTCATATGTTTTTCAGTAAGGGTGTTTTTCTTGATCAGTTATAAGACATAGTTGGAGTTGTGGCTTAGTGGTCACATTATAGTATGCATTCAGACATATTGAGCTGTGGTGCTCACGTGGGTGGTGTGGGTTCAGGTCTGGCTCGCGTCACATCCCCATCATTTCCTGTTCTCCCTTGATAATCCTATAAATAAAAAAGGCCATAGAGTACAATAAAAAAGTCAGAGGCAGAAATCTTTTCTTTGCAGTTTGGAAAGCGGAGGCTGTTGGCAGAGTTAAAACTGTTAGAAATGAGCTAAATGTCTCTCTGGTATGTCATTAAAGTCAACTGACCAGGAAACACAGAACAGAGAGAAGCTGAATGGTTTACCATGTCTCCAGAAATGACAGGAAAAGCAACAACACCTTTGCCAAATCCTGCATCTTATCTCCCATCTCTGTTTAAAATAATAATAATAATGGTTTAAGATACTGGTAGTGGGACCATTTGCTTGAAATTTTAACCACATGACATGAAATAATCTATAATAATAATAAAGGTGGGACAGAGTTAACCCTGGTTTTGGTAGTGAAGTTGAAAAGTTTAAGCAGATCTTTATTTATGGACTGTGCAGGCCAGCTTGCTCAAACTACCATTTATCGACTTTGGGACCCACCAGCTCCCTTACCATAAAATATGTCAGTTTAGGGTTCAGTTTTACAAAGAAAACACAAGAAAAGTAAATGTATTCCTTTACTCAGCGTGTGGGACTTTTGCAAAGTATTAAACTGCAGGCATTAGTTTGCTAAAGCTAGTTAACATAAAGACAACCAACCAGAAGCTAAACCAGAAGCTCACCAAAACTCACCTAGAAGGCAGAGCTGCTCTTTAAATAATTCATCACACACACAAGTGCTTGGAAAGAGAGTCGTCTTCAAGTGAGACGGTCTCTCTTTAAACATTGTCAAAAAGCTGTTAGCATTCCAAATCTCACCACATACATACCAGACATACTTCTGCATGCATACAGCCAGGCGGCCCGATCAAACGTGCAAAACCAGCACACATTCACTGTAAGCAACGCTGCGTGTGATCGCACAAAGCTCAGTATCTCATTCCCAGCTAGTTAAAATACTGCCCTTGTTTTGTTTTAAATTACTTCCTGGGAATGTTCTCATAACATACACTTTTTTCCAATAACAGATTTAGTTTGATATTATTTTCTTGACTTGTTCACTACATCATTGGATTGACGCATGATTGCTCGTAATCAATTTGCGGTTTTGTTAAAAGTGTAACCAAGTTTTTTCTGGTTGGATTTATAATCTCACTAAAAGAATAACTCCCTGTCGGCCAGTCTTAACCTGGTTTATAGCTGAGCTACACCCTCTATCTGATCAAGATAAGACAAGGATACAATGAAACACGTACTGTGTACCTCCTGTTGCCTATGGTTACCTAACAACTAGCAATTTGGTAATTCAGGCTTCTGATCTTCTCTAAGTGGAAAGCGGAGCAAACATCTTATCAATAAATGACCTCACACGAGTGTTTCCTGGAGAAACAATGAACATGCTGAGTAGTTGTGAGGGTGTGTGTGTGTGTGAGCATGAGAGAATGATTTGTGTGTGAGAAAAAATGAATCCCTCTGAAAATATATAATATATATCAATTAGGTAATATTATGATGTCATTTTTTACGAGCAGGGTGAGGTAATCACTGTTATTATTTCTCACAGCTTCTCACAGTTTACAGGGTCACCATGGCAGAACGCTCCAGCTGCTTCTACTGTCGCGACGACCTCAGTGGAAAGAAGTTTGTGAGGAAGGACGAGAAGCAAGTGTGCGTGCGATGCTTCGACAAGTTCTGTGCCAACACCTGCACTGAATGTCGACGCCCAGTCGGCACTGACTCAAAGGTACATGGAGTTCAATTGTGTCCCGTTTGTCTGTTGGGGGTTTCAGCAGAGAGAGTGAAATATCACACCTGCAAAACTGCCTTTTTTTTTTTAATTACTTTGATTTTTCCCCTCAGCAACATATGCTGAATTTGTCTGTCTTGATGTGGCTGCTGTTTTCTCTAAAAGAGAGATTAGAGAAATTGGTTAATGTTACAAAGAGTCAAATGTGATTGGAGAATGATTTACTTGTTGAATGATCTTATTAAAGTGCCAATATTGTCACAACAGTAGAAATACATAAATCGTTTTATGACGTCTTATTATTGTCATGGAGGAGGCTCCTGCTCCTGCTCCACCATCACCCTGAACCATCACCCGAGTATTGACCTGTATATTTCCAGACTACCTTTCCCAGAATGCACCACACCTGGGGCTGATTGCCCACACCTGTTTTTCATTGACTTTCTATTTAAGCATTCTTGAGACTCAAGTTTGTTGTGAAGTCTAGTTTTGCCCTGGCAACAATTCTGCCTGGCAACAACATTGCCTGTTTGCTGCCCCGACTTTGGATTGTTTATCTCGTCTATGATTGTTTGCTGCCGGACTTGACCGCCGCCTGTTTACCGATTTTCTCTTGCTCTGCCTACGATGTGTTTATTGCCTGTGTTTGACCTCGGCCTGTTTGACCATGAAAATAAATCTGCTGCAAATGGATCCCAGCGCTTCTGATGTTTCTTTACAATTATACAATTACAGGTTACAATGTTACAATTATAGGTTCATTTGTCACACTTCAATGTTAAATTGAACAAATGAAGATAAAAGGTGATATTAAACATATAGAAACTTTTATAGAAATTGACGTATTAACATTTAATACTTTAATAAAAGACATGGTGAGTACATTATATAAGTGTAAGTGTGTACATTATTTACAGTCTTGCTTGGTCTCTGTGTAGGAACTTCATCATAAGGGGCGGTACTGGCACTCGGATTGTTTCAGATGTGCTAAGTGCTACAAGAATCTGGCCAAAGAGTCTTTCAGCCTTAAGGATGACAGGATCCTGTGTGGAAAGTGTAGCTCTCGTGAGGATGCCCCTCGTTGCCATGGCTGCTACAAGCCCATACTGGCAGGTAAAGGATGAATAGTCTCTCCACCTTCAGCTTTGGAATATAAAAGCAACAATTAAAGTATCTGTTAATACATTTGTTGTGCGTATGTGTCTATACAGTATGATAGTCGTGTTAAAGCCATTGGATGCTATTTTAGCCTGATACTGACTGAAAAGACAGTAATCTTTATTTGTGTATGTGATGTATTGATGTGCTTCAAACATGGACTGTCTCGTGTGTGTGTGTGTGTGTGTGTGTGTATATGTGTGTGTGTGTGTGTGATACAGGCACAGAGAATGTGGAGTACAAGGGCAACTCATGGCATGACGAGTGTTTCGTCTGCTATCAGTGTCAGAAGCCGATCGGCTCCAAAAGTTTCCTAACGAAGAACAACAACGTCTACTGCAGCCCGTGTCATGAGAAGAAGTTTGCCAAGCAGTGTGCTTGCTGTAAGAAGGTGAGAGACAGACTGCTGAAGAGCTTGTTAATGATTTATGATTTTAAAGTGAAGTTTGTTTGTATTAACGCTATAAATGCAAAACAAGGAAATGAATCACAGATCTTTTATCATTCATAAATAATTAAAATAAATGTCAAAAATGAATCAGGATACAGGAAAAAAAAGCCACAGAAACTACCTCAGAAAATACCTCAGATGTTTAACATGTGGGGCAAAAAGGTAACAATTCTAATACAGATTTTAGAACGACATAAACTGAAAAGGTCTGTTGCAGCAGCATTGTCACATATATCTTAACCGATGGCCTTGTGTCGCAAGTTGCTTTGCAGTTCATGCTTTCCAAGAGTTCTGCTGTTCTTTCTCCAGCCCATCACCACAGGAGGTGTGAATTACCAAGACCAGCCGTGGCACTCTGAGTGCTTTGTGTGTTTGTCCTGCCGCAAGCCGCTGACTGGCACACGATTCACCTCCCACGAGGAAAAGGTGTACTGCGTCGACTGCTACAAAACAACAGTGGCCAAAAAGTGCTCAGGCTGCCAGAATCCTATAACAGGTTTAAACACACACACACACAAGCTTCCTAACTTCCATTATTCTTATAGAATGCTCTGCTTTTTAAACTCCACTGATAATAAATCTACTTCTCATTCAACAGGGTTTGGAAAAGCTACGAATGTAGTGAACTATGAGGGTGGCTCCTGGCATGATTATTGTTTTAACTGTAAGAAATGCTCTCTCAACCTTGCGGAAAAGCGATTCGTATCTCACAGTGGAGGCATTTACTGTTCCGACTGTTCCAAGAAACTGTAGGACACACAGCAGAATAAAATTACTCTCGAAACATATCAGCGTTCATTCAAATTTATGCAAAAATCCCGCAGAAATGTATTAACGTATTGAGGAAGACTTCTGTTCTGTTGCTTCTGGCATCTCTCTGAGGGGAGTTTGATATTTCCTGTGACGATTTAATGGGAAACGAATCCTCTTGTCTTTTCAAGGCACATTTGTCTAAGGAAAGATAGTAAGTAGGATGAAAAATAGTGATAGATGGATTCTTAACATGCGCATCAGGAGAGATGAAGTTTTTGCTTTGACATTTCTCTAATGACTGCTAAACCCTTATCAATGCTGTTTTAGTATTATTTAGGGATTGCTTCTTTGTGATTCCTTTTTTGTGTCTGTTATGTTTTAGTTTGAAAATGGTACTGGTATAAATGGTATAAATTTCCCATAATGTAATTAACATGCTGTGTTATTTTAGTTGAGTTAACTTTGTATATTAATTACAAAAAAAACAATAAAATTGGGATTGTAAAAATCACTCCCTGTATGTTTGTTTAACTCATTTGATTCGTATGCCGTTGTTTTATATACAATAGCGACATCTAGTGTTGAACTGTTTAAAACAAAATATTTTAGCATTCTAAATCAGATAAACGCAGTTACAAATGACATCAAATAATACTTTAAAGACCTCTTTAAATCATGGACGTATCTTTAAAGTACTGCCTATACATATTTTTAACTGTACACATTGGCCAACCTCCGCTGTTTGTAAATATGCTATAGAATTGTATTGTATATTTCAGTAGATTACATATGGGGCGCTAGTTTAGCCAAAACAATCTGACAACAAAAAGTCATAACCGTAACCAAAATAAATCATTTTGTAAACGATAAATCTGTTGCTAACGTCACGATTTTAACAACGGATCGCGTGAACCCACGTTCCCAAAAATACCTTCATACCTGCTTTGTGTGCGTAGCTTCGATAC
>JAZGTI010016561.1:0-12709 GCA_036877585.1 Botia kubotai
GGAAGAACCCAGCTAACAATTTTAGGTTGTAAGAACATTTCCATAACATTTCCATTAAGTAACACAAATGTTAAAAAAGGTTGTTTTGAATGTTCTAGGAATGTTTAAAACATCCAGTTTGGGAAAACGTTTAGAGAACGTTAGCCAACGTTTCGAGAACATTCACTGTTAACTGGGCAGGTGCTGTAAAGGTGAGATTTCTCAAACTTCTGCTTAGAAAGGTGATATTTAAAGCAGACTTTGGGTCACACACCATCATCCACTGCTCACTATGGAGGGTGCTGGTATCAGACATATAGTAGTGAATACTAACTGGTTGTCTTATGTGGCACAGCACATGGATGCATTATGCATGTGTTTACCTCAGAAAGCATTTCTCGGTGGGCCGATCTTTCCACAGGTAATTGAATGAGAGCAGACATTTGCCTTCCTGAAGCTCCTCTGAATGAGTTCAGGATGAGCGCTCAGTCACTCTCATGTGCTGAAGGAAAAAATCACTGCTGTCCATCACACAGAGCGTCTGACCGCAGCATCAAGCACAACTGTGGAAAGTTTTCCTCTGACAGCAAAGATAAAATGGAAAAAGTGACAAGACGAGGCGGCACAACTGCATCAAACTATCCGTTCCACAATAATAGCGAAATGATTGTTGTCAACGATCACATTGACTCCCAGCTAACAGGGAATGTTCAAACATCGCCTAGTGTTCTCTAGAAGTTCTCAAAGTTACCAAAACGTTACTATAATGTTTTTTTATATACATCAAAAACATTAGTCTTAATTTGTTAGTGGAACGTTTAAAAAAATACAGAATTTAAAAAAATGTTCAAATAACATTTAACAATAACCAGGCAATAACGTTTAAAATAATCTAAAAAAATATATGTTTTGAATGTTCCTAGAACATTTTTGTTACTTAATGGAAATGTTAGGGAAACATTCTTACGACCTAAAATTGTTAGCTGGGATGTCGGTTTGCTCTTGAAACCAGTTGAAAGAGTGTAGGCCATTATTTACTGACCCTTATGATAGTGTGTTTCATGCAAAGGCAGAATTAAGAAAACTGAGTGTGTCGTTCATTTCCCCTCATTTTATAGTTAACTGAAGCATGTCAGTTCAGATCTGTGCGAACCATGAAGCCCTGAATCCACTTACCAGACTTTAAAGTCTTAAACATCTTTCGGAGCGTCGCTGCTGCTGCTGCCGGGTGGACACAGCGTGTGGAAATACATTCCGCAAATCATACATGGAAAGAAAGTAATGACTTTATTCCAAAGATGTTTGAGACTGATTATAAGTCTTCCAGTAATGCTTTAAACAGGAGATAGTGACACGAGGTCTCCACCACATGTTGGCCAATCCTGCAGAAGCGTTTCTGCCAAAGGAAACGGTTCATTATGTCAAGTGTCTCAGAGAGTCATTTAATTATATCATCATAATGTCTGACGGTCTAAACGTCTGTCACGACTCTCCCTCGGGAATTACAGAACAAAAGAAAGAGAAACTCGCTAACCAGATGAGAATCCAAATCATCGTTTGTGGAAATCAGGGCTGGAGCCAGAAGGACTTTGGAGACTCGTGTTATGCTACGAGGAGATTTAGCATGTGGGAAAATAGATCCTTAAAGCAGTGCCCAGCTAACAATTTTAGGTTGTAGAAATATTTCCCGTTTTCATTACGTTATAACAATGTTAAAATGGTATTTTGAGTGTTCTAGGAACATTCGTTTTTTTAGGCATTGTATTATCGTTATTGCTTGGTTATATTCAAACGTTTGTACGATTCTGTAACATTCCACTTCCAGCGTTTTTGATATATGCGATGCGTATTGTTAAAAAGCGTTCTTCTAATGTTACTGCAAGTTTTTGATAACGTTGCAAAAACTTTTAGAGAACATCAGCCAATGTTCTGATAACGTTTCCTGTTTGCCGGGTATGATGAAAGGAACAATGTCAGTACAGCGTCTCACATGTGGCCGATTCTTCAGTTAGAAAACATTCACTGTTTCTCATTCACACAAACTCTTACTGTTCATAGCCACTTGATACACATAAGCACCACATTTAGTCTGTAAACAAGAATCAGAACACAGCCGCTGCTTGGAATTCACTGAGGTACACCGGCCATTTACTGCACCCTGTCATCCCCATGTAAGAACAAAGTTCAGATTGAGGAAAAATCTCTCAAGAGCGACAGAGGAATACTAGAGCGGAATTATATAGTCTTGGACCGGGATTTGACTCTTGTGTTAAGACTTAATTACTGTAAATGACTGTGGTTTGTCTGTGTGATATTCAGCATCAAAGACCACTACACCACTGAGTAGACCACCCACATTTCCTGTTCCTGACAGAACACCTCAAATCCTATGAGTCTGTGGGGCTGTGACCTTCTGAATTCAGCCCTGGACCTCCACACAGCTTCAGTGAACTACAGATTTGAACCTTCATATGACTAAAGGCTGGAGTAAGGGTTCAACACGATGATCAGCCAGCTAACAGGGAACGTTCTCAGAACGTTGGCTAACATTCTCTAAAAGTCAAGTTAATTAGGTTTAAAGTTCCTAAAAACATTCTTGCGGTAGTTTGTAGAATGTTTCTTTAACATTATATAGCATAGATCAAAACGTTACTCTTGTGAGTGTAACAGTTTTTAAAACGTTACCGGATTCAAAAAATGTTTAAGGAACGTTCTCATAACCAGCCAATAATGTTAATACAACAGTTGTAGAACTTTAACAATACCGTTTTTAATGTTTTTGTTACTTACTAGAAACATTAAGGAAACGTTCATACAACCTCAGCACGTTCCCTATTCGCTGAATAATTAATGAGACCATATCAGTACAGTAACTAATCACTCATTGATCTGGAGCTCTGTTGTGCTTTTACACGGTCCTCCCGCGCGGAGCTGCAGGCTGCAGATTTGTAATTGTGTGTGTCTGTCAAAATCCGCCTGCCAAATACAAATGAGCTAACCCAACTCAAATCGGGGTCATATGGAAGCCATTTCTCGCCGTATTTTTTCCTTCTCCGTCTCATTTTAATCTCCTCCTCTTCCCAGGGGAGGTCGGGGCCCGGTGACCGAGATCTGCGCACGCTAGCTCGGTGTGGCACGCAACTTATCCTGCATGCAAAAAAACTGCAGATTAATTCTGCAGAATACATCAGAGCACACTGCACGCACACATGCATGCAGCTATATATCACCAAATAATTATACCCGAATTTTTTGTAAGTTAAATATGATTTTACCAAAGAGAAGATCAAATTCAACACACATACAAGACTCTACAAACCTAAAAAACAACATACCTTAGTTACCTCATTGTCTTTCCTGCTGCGGACAAACAAACAAACTGTTCTTTATTTCTGGACAGTGTATTGTGCCGGGAAAACTAATTGAAGGAACATGGGACGCAAAATAAAATAACTTTGTGAAGAATGTTTTAATGTCTCATGAATAAGAAACAATCTTTAAGATTCAACTTTTTTTAGGTCAGTAATCAAATGGAGGAATTGAGAATATTTGACCACAGATGCTTAACTTTTTTAAATGATGCTGAATAACAAAATCATCATGTTTGTCTGTGAAAAATGGATCATGAATATAATGATGTGGAAATGTCTATGTCTGCTATACCTCATGGAAATGCTCATGACTGCTTATCATTGGCTGACAGCACCGAATATCACCTCATAGCAACTGATCTCATTTAAATATCAAATCGTGTCCATCTGTTCACTGCTGATTGGAGGACAAACACATTTCTGCAGTCTGATTGGATCTTGGACCCAAAGTCTTTGTGGTCTTTGAGTTCACAAAGTCAATGCAGCGGGTCAGTAAAATGTTTAAGCATAAATGTTTTTCAAAAAGTCAATAAAGTCACACGGTTGAGTTATAGATACTGTGTTGTGAAATTTCTGAGAGCGATTATTTATTATTGAGATAATAAAAACAGAATGTTTATGCATATCAGAAATATATGTGACACATACACTTACTAGCAGTGTTTGCTAAATTAACCATCACTTTAACTATTTTAACTCATACTGGTTGGAATAAGTAATAAACTTCTGTGTTTACATCACAAATTACAAATGCTGTTATCTTAACCAAGTTAAAGAGCAGGTGGAAGTTATCAAGCGTTTGCTTAAGCATTGCCTAAGCGTTCTCATTAAATGTTTAAAAAACGGAACTTTTAAAATAACATTTTTAACGGTTTTGTTACTTAATGGAAACGTTAGGGGAACGTTCTTACAACCTTAAATTGTTAGCACTGTGCACTGCACAGACAGACACCCCGCACATTTCACTTCAGAAAACGTCAAAATGTAAATCATTCAGATTCTGGGGTTAAGAATTTCAACATAAACTGAATCAGTGTCATGTCCCAAACCTTAATAAACTCCATCTACTGTTAACTTGGTCAAGATGGCACTGATGAGTCATGAATTATTAGTTTGTGTCCTGCAGCAGAGACAGGCAGATTGATATTACAGTTTATTTGATTCAGTACGTTTCCTTATGAGTGTAAGTCATTTCTGGCCCTGCTGTTGTTTTGAGTTTCTGTTCACGGCTGGTGTCTGATCTATAGTCACGTTCCTGCACTTCGTTTCGGCTCCCCAGCTAACTGGGAACGATATCAGAATGTTGGAACGTTCAGAACGTTCTAGATGGTTAGTAGATCGCTTCTTTAATCTTTCATATCATCTATATCAAAAATGTTATTCCCAAGTAGTTAGTGAAAACGTTACAGAATTAAAAAAAATAGAGCTCTCATAACCAAGCAATAACGTTACTACAATGTTTTAAAAACTGTATGTTCAGAAAGCTTTGAACATTCCTAGAACTTCAAAATAACATTTTAAACGTTTTTGTTACATAATGGACATGTTCTTACAACCAAATATTGTTAGCTGGGTCATCTTTTCCCCCTAAATGCCATTGGCTCCTGAACAACCCGTTGGACCCCCATCCCCCCCTCCTTCCTTCCCTCCCTCCCACCCGGGCCGTGCGTGACAGTAGCTCGCTGAAAAGTGGAAATGAGTGTAGTAAACAGTGATTAGCTCCAGACCGGGATAGGCCCCTGTCCACCGCCGCTGCCAAAACCTTGACCTTCCTGACCCGTCACGCCCCCCCCAGAGTCGGCCTGGGGTCACAGCCAGCCTTTCACAGCCAGGTTAAAGAGAATAATCACAGGCAAACACGCTGGGCTCACGCAAGACACAGACACACACGCTCACTGCAAAGCTGTCTCTTATTACTGCAGACACCCATGTGAGGCCACATGTGTGTGCACAGAATCATGGGATTGCCGTATAAGGAAATACACAGGCGTGATATTTTCCATCAGATGTCTGTTTGATAATGTTAGCATATTAGCATTTTTTAAAGCTTTGATAGTAACACACAAACTGTTTTACAAACCCAAAATAACATTTGCACAATGACTCATACAACATATTTTTGCATGACTCCGTGATTTTTGATGTTTTAATAAAAAGATTACGGTACATTAAATTGGAAATATTACTTTAAAGCTTTTATTTGGGTTGGTTTACATTGCAGCGATTTATTACAAAGCAAATCAAAATCTTTCCGTGACCTTTTAATATCCAGGAATTCGCGTTTTACCGCTAAAACCTTAAACAATTTCCAGCGACTTTGAGTATGCGGCTTATTGATCTTCATATAGCTGCTTCAGAATTTTTTAATAAAAAAAGTTGAATATTAAATAAAAAAAGTTGAATATTAAATAACGCTTTAAATATAAAACACAGGAAAAATGAACAAGTTGAGGCTAATTAATGTGTCAGTCATCTTAAGCACCAAAACAAACATGAACACGTTTTTTTATACGTTTTGATATACACGCACTGTCCTGCGAATACAACCGAAGCTTAAAAATCAGCATGAAATTCATTGTTTCGTGTGTGTGCATGTTAAGTAATACTTGGACAGATGAAACGTAATCTTGTTTCTCTGGAGATGTTTATTGTCTCCTGAGGAACAGACACAGTGAAATTCTTTATTCCAAGCAGATTGGAACCGACCGGTTTTGGCTGCGCTCTCTGAGGGAACCTCACAGCGCTCAGAAAAGTGATGCTATCAGCACGAAATCACGGCTACTGTCTCCAGAACTCCGTAACGCTACAGTGCTGCAATTACAGTCATTAGATCACTGCAAAAACAAACTCCTGGACAAAAAAAGAGACGCTGATTTCCTGCCTGACGCTCACAAGAGAACCGGTTTACCTCAGGAACATTTCAATTCCATTTATATCAGAATTGAAATCTTATTTAAAGTTTTGGTTACTATAGCTTACTGTAACTTTAAATGTGTGCAAAAGCATAACAATCATAAATTACTTAAGCTTCTATAACGATATAAATTCTATTATAAGTTTCAGCTTTTAAATTATATTAATAGATGAAACTTTACTTTATGCAATACAAAAACGACACAGCAATTTTAAAAACACGTGATCGCAGGTTAAAAACATCAGCACACGTTTCAGCTGTGAATCCACGGTTTTCCTGTGGGAATTTACATGGGATTCACCTGTAAATGTTTGAACAGCGTACGTTTCACAGCTGATCACGTGTGTTTTTGCACATGTGAAATGCATGTTTTTTCGGCAAGGGCATGAATCTCACAATGTGTTTCTGGGTTAAAAGCAGCAGGTCATGAAAACAGTTGCAGAATAAATGCATGAAATAAATCCAGACAGAAGCTTGAAGAACAACATTCATCCAGACAAATGACGCCGGCAGATGAGGTCTATATCCCGTCTGACACGCTGAAGCGTCGGTAATGGACGATTCTCTGCGGCTCGGCTTTAGTGCACACTACGAAGCGAAGGCATGCTTGCAATTAAGTAATCTCTCAATACCCCTAAAAACACATGTACAAAATTATCCGGAATCTGTGTGGGGAAAACAGCCAATAGAGACCCCGGCACGTTTTTCAGTGACATCAGAACACTGTGTACCATCTACACATGTGCAATTTTGCTCCTGACGTTCATTCACAAAATGTACCGGAATTTCCTCTCTGTTGTACAACACAACTTGGAAACTTTTGGAAATTTTTATAGCTTAATTTTAGACGCTATGTTCAAAAATATCAAAGAATACATTTTGATATATTTTCTTGCAGGTTAATATGATAACCATCAACTATCAGCATATCTTCTCATTTTATTCGTTTTTATTGTTTTAACTGTACCGCAAAGTCTGTCCAACAGGGCGCCTGTCTGTTATAAAACAAGTTTGTGGTCTGGGATGTTTTTGATAATTGCATCACGTTTAAAAAAACATGTTTGTAATGCTGCTCTGAGCAATGCAGAAGCAACGATAGCAATGATTTCCCTTGTCTTCAGTCTACAGTGCGCTGCGTAACGAGCAGAAATAAACGCGCGCACTGCTGTCAAACGGAGATACATCATAAGGTTACAGCAAAATACGAATAAATCGGTGCCGTCATCGAAAGCGCACAATACGCACAGGACAAACTGCACGAAACCTTGCGCGCAGTTGCGTTATTTCGATCACACGTATGCCCCAAAACACTGCAAAGCAAATAAACCGAATTCAACACAATATATTCTTACTGCAGGTTCGAGAACTTTGTGCGCGTCCTGTAAACCGAACCGGGTGCGCAGCTGGATCTCCGCTCTGATCATCTAACAATCTCACAGCCTCCACGCGATGGGAGGAGGGATTT
Organism: Botia kubotai; assembly: GCA_036877585.1. NCBI lineage: Eukaryota > Metazoa > Chordata > Actinopteri > Cypriniformes > Botiidae > Botia > Botia kubotai. The sequence continues at coordinate 7,730 of JAZGTI010016561.1, forward strand.
TATATTCGGGTCCGGCCCCCTGTGTTGCAAACATATATAAAAGACACCGGTCAAACAAACCGAGCTCAATGTGAGACTAACCTGGAAAGGTGAACAGAACGGATCTCCAGATAAACGCAAGAATAGCTGTAGACTGACTGTTAACGGTCTCTGGAAATTGATGCTTTCAAATGGCAGAAATATAACACCGTGACTTTTGCCATTACCTGTTGATTAAAGCTCGTGCGCATTATCTGAGCAATAAAAGGGCATTTTAAATACTCATTAGCAGAATAAAGTTGATCAGAATGGCGCTGACTGACGTCGAGTTTGGACTCCAGGGCAGCAGCATCATTAAGGAATGGACCGGCCAGGTCCAGCCGGCTCTCATAGCATCATTCATCATTCTCTTCTTCATGGAGGCGTGGCTCTGGGTCAAGAACCTAACGTTCAAGCGAAGGCTACCAGGCCCGTTCGCCTGGCCCGTGGTGGGCAATGCCATGCAGCTGGGTCAAATGCCACATATCACTTTTTCCAAGTTGGCCAAGAAGTACGGAAACGTCTACCAGATCCGTCTGGGCCGCAGCGACATAGTGGTGCTGAACGGGTACGCGGCGATACGACAGGCGCTCGTTGAACGCGGCACAGAATTTGCCGGGCGACCCAATTTCGTGTCGTTTCAGATGATCTCCGGGGGTCGAAGCATCTCGTTTAGCAGTTACAGCGAACAGTGGAAGATGCACCGGAAAGTCGCCCAGTCCACTCTGAGGGCGTTCTCGTCAGCAAACAGCAAAACTAAACGAGCGTTTGAGCAGCACGTCGTGGGGGAAGCCATGGACCTGGTCCAGATGTTTCTCAGGCTCAGCGCGGACGGACGGTACTTTAACCCTTCCCACGAACTGACGGTCGCCGCGGCTAACGTCATCTGCGCGCTGTGCTTCGGGAAGCGCTACGGCCACGAAGATCCCGAGTTTAGGACTCTCCTGGCGCGCGTGCATAAGTTTGGAGAGACGGTCGGTGCTGGCAGCCTGGTTGACGTCATGCCATGGTTGCAGTCTTTTCCGAACCCGGTCCGGAGCGTCTATCAGAACTTCAAGAACATCAACAAGGAGTTTTTCGCGTACGTGAAGGACAAAGTCGTGCAGCACCGAGACACCTATGACCCCGTCGTGACCCGTGACGTAAGCGATGCCGTCATCGGCGTCATCGAGCACGGAAAAGATCGCACGTTGAGCAAAGACTATGTGGAAGCCACGATCACCGACTTCATCGGAGCCGGTCAGGATACCATGTCCACGGTAATGCAGTGGATACTGTTGCTTCTGGTCAAATATCCGTCAATCCAAACCAAACTCCAGGAGAAGATCGACAAAGTCGTGGGGCGTGACAGACTTCCCACAACAGAAGACAAGTGTAACCTGGCGTACCTGGACGCGTTCATCTATGAGGTCATGCGCTACACCAGCTTCGTGCCCGTCACCATACCGCACTCCACCACCTCAGACGTGACCATCGAAGGTCTCCACATCCCCAAAGACACCGTGGTGTTTATTAATCAGTGGTCGGTGAACCATGACCCTCAGAAGTGGCAGGACCCGCATATCTTCAACCCATCAAGGTTCCTGGATGAGAACGGAGCCCTGGATAAAGACCTGACCAGCAGCGTGATGATCTTCTCCACAGGTAAGAGAAGATGCATCGGAGAGCAGGTGGCCAAGGTGGAGATTTTTTTGTTCTCCGCAATTCTGCTGCATCAGTGCTCGTTTGAGAGCCGAGCCTCCGAGGATCCCTCGATGGACAGCTCGTACGGCTTAACGTTGAAACCTCTTCATTACACAATCTCGGCAAAGCTCAGAGGAAAACTTTTTGGCTTGGTCTCTCCAGCATGAGGAGAGCACGGCGCTCCCTCGTCGCAACTCTCGTGTGGTGACCAGAAAAGACGACAAACATTTGCAGATATATTCCACACAACAACGAGCATTAACTACAGCTGCACTGATCTCAACAGTACATGTACTACTGGTATATGTACAGTAGTATATGTCATATTTAACACATATTTACACAAGCTCTATATGTTTGCAATAATTAAACAGATTTAACCAGATCCATAGAATGTGTTGTCAGGTTTATGAAGATGCTGTATAGGTGGCAAACTCGTAAATCTCTCTTTAATAATAAGACGTTTCTCATTTTTATATGAAATGTAAGGAACGCAATGTATAATGTTTAGGGTCAAATAGCCATACAGCCACTATATCACTGATTATGTAATATCATGTCTCTATGCTATACCGTATATATTATATTATATAATCATGCGGTAGTTTGCTGATGAAGAACGGCTGTAAGACTCTCCTCTTCCTCATTGGCTTGGCTCATTTTGATGCAGATTTTGCACAGCAGTGCATATAATTATGCTTGTAGGAAAATAAGCATAGTTATACAGTATACTGGTCTGATTATGTACTTGAGGCATTTTTTTGTATTAGGCATTTATATATGTACCCAACTACACGATTAGTATCGCTCCATAAACACTAAAAGCTTTCTTTAAAGTAATGCATTGCATTTTGTGAATGAGATTCTGTTGTTGACGGTTATCAGCAGTAAATCGGTGCAATAAGAGTGTTACTGTAATCATGAAACAGATCAGAGTGTGAATCAGATTTCAGAATCAGAATCATTTGCGTTCTGAATCCGTGTTCTGAATCCCTTCAGCATGATGTCATCACCAATCAAAGATTCCAGAAGTATCGTAAAATCAGAAGTATATTTTTTTATATGTTTCCCATGTTGTATTAGAAATATCGCAGTCGTGTTTACACTGAACGTTTGAATATTTGAACTGCATATCTCGAGGAATGTAAACAGCGTTTTTGAAAATATATGTGTTGTTTTTACACAAGGTAAATAAGCTACATCTAGACTCAAATAAAGTCTGTTTAAACATGAAGAAGTGACGAATCTTTCTGTGTTATGACCCCCGATTATTCCAATTCTACAACGGATGCTTTAATAGTACACATTATCAGATCATCTCTCTCTCTCTTTCTCTCTCTCTCTCTCTCTCTCTCTCTCTCTCTCTCATCATACAATTAAATAGTCTCCATTCTAAGCTCATATAGATTGTATTTTGCTATGTGCTTATGGTTCATTTCACTTCCAAAATGCCTTTATGCATTTAGTCTTTCATCTTTACAAAATGACATTAAGATTAAAACACATTACAGCTATTGATGAAATCTCACGATAATGTTATACTGTAGACTGAAACACATTTTTATATCTGCTCTGCAGTCAAATATTATAAACCGCAAAACATTCAGACTGAGTTCTGTAGTGGCTGTATTTCAGTAGCATTCAGCTGTGATCTCGCCGTGCTAAAATGGAATACAAGTTTTTTTAGAGATGACTTGGCAAATGTTACTGTTTCCAGTTTGACGATTTTATTGATCTGGATTAGCTAACTACACGCTTTATAAATAATACAACAATCTGAAAATAATATACAGAAACCATTAGCTGTTATTATGAGCAGAACTTATTCCATTTAGCACAGCGATTAAATGGTTTCTGTTTAGACTGACATCAAATAACAAAATATCAAGTCAAATGAATAGCAGAGAAATCACAGGCCGCAGTTCATCACATTTACTGGAGTAATCACAGGTGTAATTCATCACTCTCACTGAGTAATCACAGGTGTACTGTATCACATTAACCAGCAGGTTAGAAATTCTCTTTCTGTGATGTCTAAATCTATGAACGTCCACACTTCTGGCTATCTGTGTTTCTTAAAGGGTCCAAGAACGTGTCGGGAGTCATCTGTGCATCCAATGGGAGGAGAGAAAGAGAGATAGAGTTAAAGTAAATAAACCTGCTGCTTAAGCTCCGCCCACTCGAGATATATAACAGTGTAAAAGCTGAAATCTAAGTTTTTCTAAATTGGTCATCTGGACAGTGTTGCTGTGACCCCACAGCTGAAGAGGACAGAAAACAGCAGGCCAACGAAGTTCTCACCTTCTTCTGTGATTACCCACCCTCCTCATAAATCCAAGCTTCAGAATATTATGGGACTGTCAGACACAGAGTTTGATCTGCAGGGCGGAAACGACAGTGTGGAATGGAGCACACAAATCCGTCCTGCTCTCTTAGCGTCCTTCATCTTCCTCTGCTGTCTGGAGGCTTGTTTCTGGGTCAGAAACCTCACTCTAAAGAAGAGGCTTCCAGGGCCCTTTGCTTGGCCACTTGTGGGTAACGCTATGCAGCTCGGCCAAATGCCCCACATCACCTTCTCAAGTCTGGCAAAGAAGTACGGAAACGTCTACCAGATCAGGCTGGGCAGCAGCGACATAGTGGTGCTAAATGGAGACGCGGCCATACGCGAGGCATTGCTACAACACAGCGTTGAGTTCGCAGGCAGACCAGACTTCGTGTCCTTTCGCTCTGTGTCTGGAGGGAAAGGCATGACGTTCACCACGTACAGCAAGCAATGGAGGATCCATCGTAAAATCGCTCTATCCAGCATCCGTGCCTTCTCCTCAGCCAACAGCCACACCAAAAAATCCTTCGAGAGGAACGTCGTGGCCGAGGCTGCGGAACTGACGCGCACATTTCTGAGACTGAGCTCGAAAGGGCGTCATTTCAGCCCCCGTCATGAGCTGATGGTTGCGGCCGCGAATGTCATCTGTGCTCTTTGCTTTGGGAAACGCTACGCACACGATGAGCAAGAGTTCAGGACTCTTCTGGGCAGAGTGGATAAGTTTGGGGAGACGGTAGGTGCTGGAAGTTTGGTAGATGTTATGCCATGGCTCCAGTCCTTCCCTAACCCCGTGAGGAATGTTTTTCAGACCTTCAAGGACCTCAACAATGAGTTTTTTTCCTTTGTCCAAAGAAAGGTTGTGGAGCACAGGCAGACGTATGACCCTGAGGTCACCAGGGACATGACTGATGCCATTATTGGCATGATTGATCACGCAGACACGGGTTTAACACACA
>JAZGTI010016562.1:0-12708 GCA_036877585.1 Botia kubotai
TCTCTCTCTCTCTCTCTCTCTCTCTCTCTTTTAGGCTTTGGTTTCAATGGACTCTGGCGGTTTGCCGGTCCCTTCTCTAAGGTATGATTCACTGCTTCTGTAAACACCCTGATGTGAGTGTGTCGTTTATTTACGCGTCATGATTCTTCTCTTGCTCTCTGTGCAACAGCAAACTCAGATTCCAGACTATGCTGAGCTGGTGGTGAAGTTTCTGGATGCTTTGATTGACACCTACCTTCCTGGCATCGAGGAGGAAGGAGGGGAGGAGTCACTGCGCACGCCCACCTCCCCGTACCCGCCCACCATGCAGAGCCAGCTCAGCATCACAGCCAACCTCAACCTGTCTAACTCCATGACATCACTCGCCACCTCACAACACTCACCAGGTCGGTCCTCGCGTACGTGCACGCACATATTAACAAACGTAATGAGGTATTTGTCACTGACATCGCACCAATTAAAAAACACCACAGTAACAGCTAGGTTTTTAAAGCTGAAGTATAGCGACAAAAATTATGCTTGCATTGTAAACATGATTTTAAATGAACGATTGAGGACAAATAACATTTAGATCTACACTTGATCTTATGCCGAGTGCACACTGTACAATTTTATCCACGATTTGAATGTCTCTTGAACATGCTAAAAGATTCCTGGAATCCTGTTAAAAATGGCATAATGTGAGTCCAGCTTTACATAGAAACTGCTGAACCAGAGATGTCCAGTTCTGTGAAAATTAGACAGCTGCTTTTAGTGCAATGCACAAGTTGTGTATCCACAGCGCCACCCAGTGCATCAAGCTGGAACAGCAAGATTTAGGTAGTAACTTGTAATTTAATTGTTGCCTGTGACAGGCAAAGAAAAAAATCAAAGAAATACTCAATACTCAATTCCTAGCAGAATTACACACTTGACCAGTAAACATGTTGACCTGCATCACAGCATCCTGGTTGTCCGAGCTTTCCTGCTTTTCCTGTTCACCCGAGATCCCCAAAGCGATGTTCTGTCAGCTGTGCTTACGGTCCACATGTGACTTGTGTACAGGGCTTTCACAGGGTGTGTGTGCATTTTACACCTTTGCTTTGCATTTGTATCTTCATTAACCTCACTGCATTCTGTCTCCTTTTCACTGGGAATGTGCCGTCCGTTCAGAGGGCCCTATAGTTTATAGACGGTCCCCAACTCTCACCCATCCACGAAGCTCAGAGGAGGTGCCACCGAAATCAGCTGGTACAAACCTAAACTATAGAGCTGTGCTGGGCAATTAATGTCCCGTTCTATAGTTTGACAACTGTGGTAACTTATTTTAGTGCTTATTTCCTGTCTTTACCTTACTTTCAGTGGTGGCAGTGTGATTCTGTTCAGTTTTATTGGCCAGTATAACGGAGGTATTTCTATATAACGCCAGTCAGTCGAGGATGCAGGAATCACCCCTTTAATACATGTTTGTCACATTGCTTCTCACTAATTGCTCTTCTGTGATATGAATTTAATCTATATTTTTTAGCTAATATCAACTAGGGCTGGGCGATATAAATATAAATTACATTTATACATTTATAAAACTTTGCTTCGATCTCTCTTGATTTTTGTTCTCGTTTCTTTTTTTGAGTTTTTGACCAGACAGTCTTTTAAGTAAAAATGCAAATTAAAATAAAGATTCAAATGTGTAATTCGTAATTCGTAATAATTTTTTTTACCTGCATATATGGTTTTGTAAAACGTTTAAATACACGACAAAGGGCATCCAAAGGCTTGTTAAGTTGAGTGAATCATTTTTGGACCAAACAGAAATCTATGTTTTAAAATGATTATGAATGAATCAAGCTTACGAGCTTAAAAAAAACTTTTTTTTTACAAAGTTAAAATTAGAGACATTCGAAAGTCGTGTGTGATAACTAAATTAGTCTTATGACACATTATTTTAAATACTTTGATTAAATAAAACCTTTTTTATAGCACCAACAAAATCACCATGAATATTTTGTGAATATATCGGCCAGTCCTAACATTAACAGCTGCTTAGCTTCGCTGTTTAGCAGAACTCTGTTTTTATTCGTTGTTCTGATTAAACAGGTCAGAGTTTTCTATAAGCTGCCATGTGTATTTTGATTTCCTGTTTCTTCCATTCATCTGTCCCTCCTGTCCTCTTTTGAGTTGTGGATGTCACTCATGTCTTTTTATTTTTCCTTTTTTTTACTGTCTCTGAAGCCTGTCTGCCTTGCTCTAAATCGGCCGTATTCCCAGCACACCTCGTCCTCCCAGGTACCCGCTGACCTCTGACCTCTGTGTGAAAACAGCAGCTGAGTAGAGGAAGTGTTGTTTGTTGTAAACCGGCTTCAGGAATCAAAGCAGGGACGAGCTACTTTTACAGGAAGTGTGAAAATAAGATCACAAGGGCCTGGCGTGAACCAAGCACTTTGAGAGACAGCTGCTCCAAAATGTCACATTTGCACTTAAAAGCATCGTTATAAACTTTTCACACTTGAAGCGTCATTTTTAACCCTGGATTAACATAATCCTTGTGTCATACTGTCACTTTATTCTCTAAGGTAGTCAGGCTTACAGAAAGGTTAATGTAATTTAAAAAACAAGTACAGTGCGCAAATATATTGTCATATTTTAATTACTGCTCGATCCGGTTTTCAGAATGTTCTGTATATGAAGCACATGAATAATTAACTAGGCAAGCCGTGAGGTAGTTATTGGTTGCCCATTTGTTACAAAACAACTTGCCATTACATTCTAAATCTTCATTTATATAACCCAGGATTGATAATGGTTTTAATCTGGTGTTAAATGTTTTTTTACCTCCGCTGTTACATGGGGCATGTAAACTTGCAAGAATAACAATTTTAGACCTTCTAACAATTTAAACATAAACAGTGGAGCGTTTTTGTAGCTAGACTGAATGCTGACAGAATTCCTGCATGAGACTTTTCCTYAGTGTGATCATTTAGTTCAGTGAGACACCTACTGTTTCATATTTGTATTTACTCGATTTGCAGCCACACTGCATGACAAAGGCGTTATAATTTCTGGCTGAGAAGTCTGTTGATGTTTTAAAGTAAAATTGAGTTTTGTTTACTTAAAGCTGCAATCCGTAACTTTTGCCTCTCCATGACACCTCTGTTTAAAACATAAAATTGCAGATTTTTTTACATAAGTAAAGCAAGTCAAATGAAGCCAAACTGACATTTCCCAGGAAGTCGGACCAATAGCTTAAATTATAAATCATCATAATAAACGTACCTTTGTGAATCGAGGTAAGATAATGAGATCGTGTTGAAAACTGATCCGTTACATGTGTTTGATCAGTCATTTATTTTTGTTTATTTTTAACCCAAAAAAGTTACGGAATGCAGTTTAAGTCTGAAACAGTAACTTGAAGGTAATTGTTTGTAATGTAGACAAACACAACGGCTGTGAATGAATCGATCAGTGGTCACATAACCTTATGGAACTTCTCCACAGGTATCGACAAGGAGAACGTGGAGATCTCTCCCACCTCGAGTCTGTCCTCCAGCGGGCGAGCACGGCACGGCTCAGCCAGCCAGGTGCAAAAGCAACGCAGCGCCGGCAGCTTCAAACGGCCAAGCATCAAAAAGATCGTCTGAGAAGATTCGAGGAGACGTTTGTGGCCGTCACGGTTCTCTATGAATCCGTTTTGTTTTCCGTCCAGTTTAACGAGGTTTCTGCGTTAAAGAACCGCTTGAGGAAACAAGATTCCAGTTTGACCGAAGCTCGCCACGCTTGCGCAGACACGCAGTGGAGTGTGAATTAGCCCGGAGATTGCACTAAAACATCTCACACTGCACTTGACATCGTCAGAAGTGAAATTCGGTTTGGGACCGAGCACACCTGAACGCAAGAAACACACGCATATCTGTTCGCTTCAAGCTCGCAAACTGTTGTGAACGTGCACCAGGAAGCGTTCACTCTTCACCTCGCAACTTGCACAAACTTATATTTTATTAACATCTGAATGAAACACATGAATGAAAAACTGATTTAATCGACCACTACAGTAAATGACCGATATTAACTGCGTGGAGGTCAGCAGCATCACTGCTCTGGCCAGGCACGATCTGCCTTCTCTGTAAAATCTTGGACCCACGTTTAGGTTGGACGAGCTGCCTGTTTGTAAAGAACCCGATATCCACAGGATTGAAAATCTGGATCGCGATCCGGATTCAATGTCTGTGATCCAGATCAGGTGTGAACACGGAAAGATTTGATGTGTATTATACTATTGATGATAATGACGATCACGTTTTGGGTTCTGATTTTATCCATTGTGTGCCTTTGTCAGGGTTTTCAGCTGTGTATAGTTTGTAAAAATAGGCAAGGCCTCGTTAAGGAAGAGAAAACAGGTACTAATTATGAAATAACGTGATGCGGTTTTAACATACATGGTTTCATATGTCCAACATATGTTTCATATGTTGCTCTGGTGTAAACCGTACCATGTGACCATCAAATGCAAAAATATCATACGGCAACATCTGAATATTTATTCTGTAAATGTACATAACACTTTTAGAAATCACATGAAGGTATTGCTTTGTGATCTTTGTCATTGTCGTTAAAAGATTACAGACGATCAGAAGATGAGTCTGTTTAGTATTTTGTCCTTTATTCATTGTTAAAGTTATGCTATGTTTACATTTACAATTGGACGATGATGTAATGGGGATCAGAGTGTGCCATTTGTTGACATTTTTGAAAATGCATCTATAAAACACAATCTGGCATTAATATGAATGTTTTGGCGTCTCACAGTGGTGCAATATGTGTTTGTTGAACACTAGATGTGTGTAGAAATTGCACATAATTAAAGCGTGTGATCAGGAAATATCTGTGCACATTTTTACTCACTAAAGTATCACGTAAACAGCGGCACATGAATCCAAGTCTTGCAACACACGGACATTTAGGTAACGTTGCACCAAAGACTCGTTTGCAATATTGTGAAACTGTCGCGAACTCCATTTTGTATATATTTAAGTCTGTCTGCATACTTTAAAATAATTTCTTCTGTATCATTTTCACATACAATGTAAGACACGATTTGGTATTTAACAATTGTCTCACACAGCGACTCACAATTGTCTTGTAAATGAAAGCGATATCTTTATTGCAAAAAATAAAACACGTGCCATTTAAGGTTGAGCAAGGAATGAATATGTCGTCCGCATGACTTCACAGTGTAGTCGATGTTCAGTGGCTTTGGAAACTGAAGTGAGTGATTATTTTTTTGTGTGTGCAATATTTGTTTTCTGCATCCACTGACTTTATTCAGTCATTGATGTTTTCCGTTTCCTTTATTCATTTTTGTTGTTTGTATTGGAGGGGATCCATGTGCTCTGTGTGGAAATACTAAAGGGAATCTTGTATTAGTAAAGAAGGGTACCTGACAAATGTTTAAGGACAGCATGTGTAAGACTTAGTTTCATGTTTCTGAAAGAAATTAGGACCAAATTCATGTCTTTTCTGTTCCATGTGTGGATTTATTTTTTACTTTGTTGTTTTACGGCTTCGTAATTTTAACACGTTTATTCTGACTTTTGTAAGGCACTAAATAAACGTGAAATAAACTCCTGACAGAAGATTTCAGATCGGCACGTTTTGAGCAAAAGCAAAACTTGAAAGTGAATCAAAATGTTGATGCCTGATTTAATGTTGTAATGTTGTAAATGTGACCCAGAAAAATCAGTGACCCATTGGGGAAGTGTAAATTTTTATTGTTATTATGTTGCATTCATTACTCTGAATAACCAGAATATAATTTTAATATTAAACCAGAATCGTTGCATTCTGTTACTGATCTAAAACTAATTCAGATCTGTCCTCTGGATCTGTTATTACTGTATTATGATAATAAATAAGACACATGAAATGCCCCTGAAACTTTTAAATGACAAATGTACCTAAATTGTTTTACGTTTTCATCATAAACAGACTAACAAATTGGTTTATTTGATATCATTCGCGATGTTTTGATGCATTTGCCACATTTTTAATTGCATTGGTTATCTGTAAACAATGTACGTGTCACTTGTAAATATGTTTGTGTAAAATTGGAAGGTATATAAATATATGTAAATATATGTGATATTGTATTACCTGCTTTTTTTGTAAAGCAAACAAGTTGCTGTACATGTATAACATGGCAATTCAATTATACCAGTGTTCGTAATAAAAGTTTCCCTCGACCCTGTTAACAACATGTTCAACTTGTGGATTTAATGATTACTCTACAGTTCTGTAGTTCTGAGATCTGAAGTATTCAGAAATCTCTCGTTATACACGGTTAGACAAGACTTCTGAAGCAAATACATGCTTTTAAATGCCAAGGCCAGTAAGATGCTTAGAAATCCAGTCCTGTGGAGAGACAGGACATTTTCACACCTCAGTTCTGAGGAGAATCACATTGAACAAAGTGCAGAGGACAAACAGTCGTTTCCTTGTGAATCAGAAAAATATTTGACTAAATAATTAAGAAATATGGACGAGGGCTTTTCATTTATTCGTGACTTAAATCATACGGTCTAGCACTTTTCTGCTCGAGTCATGAACTGAAATGTAAAGTCGTGGATTTGTTCTACAGAATGAACCTTTGAGACAAACATCTGACAACGTTGAAATCCACTTGAGCAGCACAATGCATTAGCAATCTTTTACTTTGTGTCTTAGTTCTCAGACTATCTAGTACTGGTTTAGGAGCGCTGTGGGTGAGAAGGATGTTCCCTGTAATATATTTCTAACTGAGAAGCTTAAAATGTACAAAACTCTTTGACTTTCAGAGTTCTGTCACCTCTGGTGCTCACAAAAATACTAAATCTTAAAGTGTTGAAAATTAACTTGTGAAACAGGTCAGTTACTCTTCAAGATAAAATATGACTTCTGACTGTCAGCAGCTCTAGGATAACTGGCAACAGACATAAATGGATGTGAAGATTTTAAAGCAACATTCATATACAAGTATCACCTTTTTGCATTTAGGTTCACTTTTATTTAAAATTAAAATTGTCTAGCTTGTCAGAATATCTGTGTCACTGCTTGACATTCTGTGTCAACAACACACAAGATCAAACTGGGACCTTTCAAAAACTGACAAACAATACATTGAAGTGAACTCGCTGTTAATGTACCCTGGGTCAAAGTTCAAAGGTTGCTAGCTAATGTAAACGCCTGACTGTCTGTTTTTGTTCTATAATGTAATGTTTCTTAACGTTTTAATGCCATAATATAAAAGTTATCCTAAGGTATTACTTTATCCGGATGGGTGGGTTAGCTGTTGTTATGTTTGTAAAGGTTGAAACCTCTTATCTAAATCCGTTTATTATCATCTCTAAATAATAAACGACTTCATAATGACCTGACCAGCCCGACAAAGCCCGAGACCACCGTAATCCCGCGAGATTCCTCACATTTCCAGTGCGTCGGGAGTTATCGCGGGATCTGATCGGGCGACGCAGCTGTGTTTTTGGAGCGTTCGCTCGCTCAACACGTGGGGAGAGAGACGCACGGAACGGGGGGACGCGCTGGGCCCACAAGAGCCATTAACATTAAACGAGACAGTTCACAGTGGCGGTGCGAAGGACGCGTAAACACCGTGAGTATGAATCGTGTGTGTCTTCACGCTGTGCCACGGGCAATCAAAGCTTACAGCGCAGAGAGAGAGAGAGAAAGAGATAGACGGAGCTGTTTTTAACAGCCTATCTGTTCAGTACCTCCATGCCCTCTGTTTAACATCCAGGCGGGTCGTTTTCATCATCTCGTCGGTTTGGGTAATTTATAAAAGTGTTTTCCACGTCGGTTGGTTATTCGGGATGCGTGACATTGCACCACCGCTATCCGCTATCCGGAGCGCAATTTGACAGGGGTTCCTCAGCCCCCGACTGCGCTTTAGCAGCCGCAGCTAGCGGCTCTGACTGCTGCTGGGTCACCAAATCTGAATTAAACTCCTCTGGGTCGCGTGCAACTTTTGCGCATCTGGGCATGTCGTCATTTTCAGCATTTTTGGTACCGACGATGTCACGTGGATTTGTACGCTCGTTTAAGGACCCCTGTTAGTATGGTGAGGCAGTGCACCCTCACTTGGGTCCGATCTTTGTTCTCTTTGCGCATTTTGAAGCCTGTCACACTCAAGTGCGCTCGCACCTTCCTCCAGCTGAATAATGTTACCGAGCCGCGCGAGCGACCGGTTTCCGTGAACTCATGGATAATTCAGGGCTGCTCTGAGGGAGGGTGACTCGGTGGAGGGTTGCCCCGGTGAAATCGGTTCGGCTGGGTGTTTAAAGTCAGGATACTTAAGACTCTGATCCCCGTTGGCACGATCAGAGCGAGTGAGTAGCCGGATGGTGTTGCGATTCATTCAGAGGCCTACAATGCGTTATTACGCGTCCTGTAGGTCACAATCACCCCGCTGAGCGTTTCGTGTCGTGCTGTATTATATTACATCACCTCAGATGCGCGTTTCGGTAAGATCTCATTTCCGGGAGACGCTGGAAGTTGTTCAGTTTAAAACTGTTTGTGTTATCATGCATGCTATCATTGACTACATGTAAGTCATTATAGCAGCATTGGACATTTAGCCTGGCTGCTAACGCACGCAGCATGCGTGGCGACATAAATCAGACATCTGACACAAGGTGCCACGGCCGAGCGTGATATAGATCACATAGAATATGTTTATGCACGTTTCTCGTTATTATTATGCAGGGCTCTCCGGTGTCATATTTTAGCCCGGAGAGGAGCACCGGTGTTAGGGTTGGTTGTCGCGCAGGTTTGTTTTTGTACCGCACGCGCCGCAGCACAGATAAGCCTCTTACGGTGAATCCGTGCTCGGTACGCCGTTGAATGACTACAATGACCGTCTCCGTGATCGCCACACCTCCCCAAGGTCGAACGGCCAGCGTGCAGCACGCGCTCGGCGCTCTGGCCGCGACGGTAACCTAGTGTGAAGGTGAACGGTGACCGAAACCGGTTCTCGTCTTTCACGTAGCTGCACGTGTGTGTGTGTGTGTGTGTGTGTGAGAGAGAGAGAGCGCGAGAGAGAGAGACGCGCAAACTGTGTTTATAGTCTCTCTCTGCCTGTACTGTCATTATGAATATTGCTGGTTATAATAGTGAAATCCGTATTGGTCATGCATACGATCATAATGTTAGTTGCAGTGTAAGCAATTGTACGTCCAGCAGTCTCAGATTCAGTCTCATTCACGAGTGTTCTTGCTACAGAGATCTTCCAACATCTGAACTGTTAGTTAGTGTCTCTCTTTGGGGGATCCATTTTGTTTGTGCATATGTATTTTAATTGTCATGCCTCAGGACTTTAGATAACTAGACGGGTTATGACATTAGCATTGGCTTCTAAGAAAATGATCCTCTTGTGTACGTGATGTGGTTTGCAAACGAAGCGCTTTTGCAAACCCATCTGACTCTGATATCTTCAGAGGCACAGCGTGATGTTTGCATGTGTGCTACATGGTCAACAAGTCAATGTTCACTGATGGAGGTAGTTGAGGGAAATGGAACCTTGTTATCTGTGGTTACTATGTACAGGAAGAGGAGGGAGGGGTGCGATGATGATGACTGTTCCTCTGGAGGCCGGGCTGTGCCGCTCCCATGATGGAAAGGCATGCATGTCCTTTTTTAACTCGCACCCTCCCAGCCAGTGAGCAGCAGGGCAGACGTACCGTGATGATGTTCATGAAGTTTCAGCATGGCTGCCCAGAACACACCCCCTCTCTCTCTCTCTCTCTCTCTGTGTGTGAGCTATTTTCATTTTGTTTTATTGTATGTATAATATTGTTATACATATGCACAGTTAGGTGGATAATTGTCCGTTCTTTAAATATAGTCGTGTTGTTTTCGTAATATTACAGTAACGTGTGAACAAGACAAAAGAATGCAGGGTGTCATTTCCCATGAGTCACTGCGCTTTCCTTTCTCCAGCAAAAGCAACAATCCTTTAACCAGAAATGAACTATTGAGCCACAATAACACAGTTGTAACATTCATTGTCATGTTTTGCCTTTAGCATGTAGCTCTGATTGTGCTGTGCAATGGTCTCCAAAAAGAAGCTGGGCACATTTCCAGACACAGTATGAATGTCATTGCAATTGATGATAAAATATCAGACTAAGTTGAATTATCATGTGTTGGTATGTCATGCAGTGATATTCATGGAAATTTCACTTCAGTTTTCCCCAAAATGATCATTTTCCATCATTTACTCGCCCGCATGTCATTCCAAACTCGTATGACTTCTTTCTGTGGAACACAAAATAAGATATTTTGAGAAATGTCTGGTTTTGTGTCAATGGATGCCACTGTTGGTTGGTTACCAACATACTTCAGAAAATCATCTTTTGTGTTCTTCAGATGAGTAAAAAACATCATACAGGTTTGGAATGACACGAGGGCAAGTAAATAATGGGAGAATTTTCATTTTTGAGTGAACTGTCCCTTTAGGAGTTGAAGGCTGTTAAGTAACTACTACTGTATTTGTTTTTTTGTCATTACTGTCCAAGCTTAAGAAAAAGTGTCAGAAGGTTTTCTTCACCGTGCTGGTACATTGTTTTTGGCTCATTCCTTGTGTTGCTCCACAGGTGTAGCTGCTAGGGTCCAGAGGAGATGCCACTGAGATTCCGCTCCTTTCTTCCGTATACGCTTCCTGGAGTGCTGGCGCTCATCGGCTGGTGGTGGTACATCTCCCGCAAGAAAGAGCCGCTGCCCAGCCTTGACAGCGAGGAGGGCTCGGCTATGGGCTTGCGGACTTCCGCTGGTGAGGGCAGCAACGGGATGGTCGATAAAGGCTGCCCGGCAACCAGCAGCACACACCGCAGGACCAGCCGAGACCGAGTCAAAGCCAAAGAGCACAGAGCCGTTGAACAGGAAGTTGTAGCAGAAATTCACATGCCGGTGCTGAAAGCGACGACAGAAGAGGTTCTCTGTGCCCCGCCTGTGGTGCTGGCCAGTGGACAGCTAAGTGCTGCACAGAGAAATCAGTCACAATCAGTCCCTCAACAAAGCAAACCAGACACTACCAAACACACATCTCCGGTCTCCTCTTCAACACCAACAAGAACAGTGGAGGAGAGCCGTCATTACAACGGACCAGAGGTAGCAACCTCAATTCAGTTACCCCGAGATGGAGATCTAGGGAGCACCGCCCCAGTCAAGAAGCAGGGTGACAAACAACCACTAAACAGGCAACACTCTGCAGAACTGGTTAAGGTGGAGCGACCTGAACCTGAGGGAGAGGTGGCCATTAAATCTTCAGCATCATCTTGTGTGGAGAACCTGCCTGGTGACGTGACCGATGTTGAGCTAGCCTCTGTGGAGGATGTGGTTGGGCAACTGGAGATGCTGAGCCCTAAAACATCTCTGTGTCTGGCCATGTTCCCTAAATCCACCAGCACACCCCTCTCGGAAACCTCCACAGAGACGCTGCACCACGAAAACGGACATTTGGGCCTGCCGTCAGAAACCGGTCCAGACGTGCAGGAGCTCGAGCGTCTCGCAGCAGGACTAATCACTGAGGTCATCTCTGCAGCCACGCAGCAGGTCATGGCGGTCAGCAGCTGTGAGTCCTGGCATAGCAAGGGCTCGGAGATGACTGACAGCAGCACATCGGCTGTAAATGGAAGTGAAGCCACTGAGGAAAGAAAACTGTGTGTCCCTCCAGAGAGCACCCTGTTTCAAATCCACGCAGAAAGCCCCCAAACGTCACAGATAGAGGACGAGATGGTCAACGGATGTCTGGCACCTTCACTCTGGAAGATGTCGGGGAATGACGAGAGGAGAACGAAGAGCGAGGAAAGAGGTTTGTTGACTGAGGAGCAGTTGGAGTTGACGCCGGTTGTGGCCAAGCTGCGGGCGGAGGAAACGCTTGTTGAAGATTCGGGGTGTAGCACGTGCCAGTCGGAGGATGGCGTTAGCAGCGAGGACCTCCACAGCATGGGGTTGTCCTCAGTGGTGTCCGAGAGCAAAGAGGACCTCATTCAAATTTCAGAGACATGTAGGACCTCAGAGGGTCACAGAGATGGACTGCAGGAGAGTCCTGCTCTTACCGCCCCTCAGGAGTCCCGGCTCACAGCTGAGAATGTGGCTTCAGTTTGTGAAGCAGCGCGCTTGAACGGAGCAAGCCTCAGGAATGGAGGCACAAGCGAGGTAGAAGCTGACCAGTCAGGAGGTGAGTTTTAGAGTTTTTTCAAATGTATGTATATTGTGAAAATGAGGCCAGGGTCAAACTTCTTGTTGACGTCTGGCCTGGTATTTTGGTGTAAAAAAAAGGCTTGGTTTCCTCTCCACCACCGAGTTATCTTTGACCCATCTGAAACCTCAGATGCTCAAATTCCCAAACAGTGTTACCTGAGCACCAGCACACATGTGCAGGGCTGTTTTGACCGCTCCATACTCCCGTGTCTTCCCTACATGGCTATCAGTGCTGGCTTGATATTTCTAACAACCCTTTTCCTCTGAGCAGGTTAGTTTGTTTTGATGTTACACATCACATGTCGTAAAACCAGCCAGACATCTTGCAAAAACAAACCCGATGTGAGCTTTTAATTGTCATGCCAGCTCCTCTCCTGCTGCATGGTGGAGATCTTTCTGCTGTTGGTTTGTTTATTATGGAGGGGTGAGGCGGTGAGGGTGTTCATTTGATGATGGGAAGCACTTGTGTGGGTTCCGATAACT
>JAZGTI010016563.1:0-12707 GCA_036877585.1 Botia kubotai
TGTGTGTGTGTGTGTGTCTCACGCAGCACATAAAGAGCCCACGATCCACAGCAATGAAGTAACTGGTTTGGCAAAGCCACCAGTAATTGATGACAGGGCTTGTTCTGTGTTGTGTTTGATGAACACACACACATTGGGTTTCCATGTCTTATGGGACATTCCATACATATGATGGTTTTCATACTGTACAAACTGTATGTTTTATCCCTCTACACTAACCCTAAACCTAACCATCACAGAAAGCTTTTGCTATACTTGTGGAGACTTTTGGTCCCCATAAGGTAGTGAATACCAGGACCACACACACACACACACACACACAAGTATGTCCACTTATTTGTGCATGTACAGTATAAAATGTAGCGTAAAAAACTGTAAAAGCCAAAGTTATGGACTGTGATGTCAGACCTGCAGCTGTTGCATGCAAACCTGTCAACAATGAAGGCCATTCAGAGCCATTCTGAACCTCTGCTGTCACTGAACCAATGTACAGCCCATTGTGACTGTGATACACTGTTATGTGCTCTTACCTACACTAATAATGACGTCAGCATGACACTAAACTATCAATATGACAAACAATAAGATCATAATTACTGACAATAAGAACTGTAACTGTTAATAGTCACTGCAATAAACAAAACTTTGGCTAGTAGGAACAAACTGTTCCAAAATATAACACACAATGTAACAAACAGCGTCACATACCTCAACTCATTAAAAGACATTGATTGAATAAGACATTAATTAAAAAGACAAATATTTGAGATTTATCAGGATAAAAGTGAAAGATCACTCACCAGACCACACGACCTATCTCTGAGGTTTTGTCATCCCATCAGGAACTGTGTCTGTCTGGCGTTTAATATGAGGGCTTTAATGTTATAAGGAACACGCATTGACATCTGCAGGCTGAATGTAGTCGAAAACTATTTTATTTGTCACAGACATTACAAACTCCTAAAGACAATGTGACGCTACATTAAAAGACCGTGAAAAACACAAAAACAGTTGCACAGCTCGGACACTAGAGGCCGCACTTTATCTTCTGTGTTCCGTATGCCACTTTGAACGCTGGAAAACAGGGAAGAAGACTATTTTGCTCGCAACGCCCTAGATATATGTATAGACTCAACATCATATAAACCTCTAGTAATAATAATAATAATAATAACGAGTAATAGGTTCAACTTCAAGATAGTTAGTAGTTAGCTTCTATCATGTGTGACCCGGACTGGTAAAATGAGTCGGAATGAGCGAAATGTAAATTTTGGTCTAATTTGAGGTTTTCACAAAAATGAGATCACTAAGCCCTCGTCTAGCGATTCCAATTCTCAAAATAGCAGTTAAACATTTCAGATTATCTTTGTTTGTACGTGTTCTGAATGGTGTATCTTTCTCAAACTTTTTGATTTTTTTAATAATCCATGAAAAATTGCCATTTATTTCTGCTCTCTTCTTGATGACTGGCGCTTCAAACAGATGTAGCTCGTTCGTTTTTTGTCGGATTCCAACAACTCATAATTTTTAAGTTTTGAGAAACTCATTTTTGGGAATGTACTCATTGCGACTCATTTTGCCAGCATAGCTCTTGTTTGACGTGTAAATCTCGCAACTAATTAAAACCCGATTAAAACCAGGACCACTTTAGACAATTCACAACATCTACACACGTTTGTTTTATATGGACACACAGAACTCTGAACAAATAAACGAGAAACATTTAAACATTCGTGAAATGAATTATAAAAACAGCAGTGCTAATAAAATAACGTTTTCTGAATAAGCTGCTGGTAGTTTATGTCATTTGTGCGCAAAGAAGTCTGACACAATACGATATGTCTTATACAGAACACAATATATATATATATTCTCTTCTCTGTGCGTGTAGCTCTAACCTATAAGAGCGCAGCTTATAACTGATTTACGAATCTGTCTTTAATTATTAATATGCTAGAAGTCTTTTGCTTTTTGATGTTCTGCATTGTTTTCTGTTTACCCATTCATTCTAGCGGTTATGATTGCTTATCACTTTCTTGATAACGTATGACAATCCGCAATGCCACTGATTTCTCTCGAGTCATGGGAAATAGTTACATATAAATACGGCTTTGAAAAACATAAACTTATGATTAATGTCGTATTATAGTGTAGTGCAAGAACTATGGCTATTTAGATAACTAGGTCCAAGGCACACAGAAGCTCCTCCCCCTGTAGCAGGTGTTGCCGTCCAGTCGCGGGTACATTCACCTCACAGTCATAACGGGTAAGATGAGGGAGGGGCACAGATAAGGCCCCGCCCTCTGATGATTTGCTTATTAACATACTAGCAACATCTAAGAACAAGAAAGAGCAATTATTTAGTATATAATGACAAATAACTGCTCTGACTGACAAGAATTTTTCACAGTGACAAAAATCTGAAGTTTTGTTTCCATGGTGACACACCAGATGGCAGCAGCAGTATTGTGGTTTTATGGGACCCCTCTGACGCTGAACCGTCTGATGTTTTTACCTTTTTTTGGGGTATGTTAGCCACAACCTGCACCACAGATCCCTGAGAACAAACACACACCCAAAAGAAACTCATAAACTCTCTTAACTGAATATGACTAGTCTACTATCATCATTTACAGTAACAAATATCATCATCAGTACATACTAGCTGCTATTATATGTCTGATTCCAAATGTCCAGTTTTTTAGTTGTTTTATGAACATAATTTTTTGGTTATATAAACGTTTTTAAACTTTTTTCATTCTGTAACATTTTAAAAACGTTCCACCAACAACTTAAGAATAACGTATTTGAAAACTGTTCCACTAATGTTATTTAGAGAATGCTAACCAACGCTCTGAGAACATTCTCTGTTTGCTAGGAACATTTCTTTTTTATCAAGATTAAAAAATGATAAAAACGCACCCACACACACATACCAGCTTTAATGCTTCAGAGAGAGTTATGGCCTCAAGTTTCCTCTTGAGCAGCTTTGGGCCGGTCTGACATTTAGAAGAAATATCACCGTCTTGAATAATTACTCTAGAGACACACAGACAGCAATAGGAAGAAAGCGAGAAGGGGGAAGGGGACAGAAAAGTGACTTTGTTTCTTGAATAACTTTATCGACTGGCAGCACAGACTGGGCCCCTCTGAAGATCAGACCTCACCTGCTGTTGACCTGCTCACTGGTCCCAGTGCTCTGCTGAGCTGTGTCACAGCACAGTGACTCTGGAATGGCCAGCGGGACAGAAGGGGCAGTTTGTGTGCTGCTGGAGGAAGGAAGCTCGAACCCGGAACACGGGCTGGAACACAAGGACTCAGATGGAGTCCGCAGCTGGAAGTCATCATCCATGGGAATGTATGGTGCCAACATCTCCAGATCCAAACCCACGTTCTATAAAATCACCATTAGCATAAAACATCATGTATCAACTAGCAGGTCATTCTACTGACTCATAAAAATTAACCTAATTAAACTTCACGTTCTGATGATATATTTGGGGTCCTAATAAAACACATATTAAAAAAAAGAGAAACTTTCAAATTAATCGCTTATTTTTCCTTGTGTAGGAAAAATAAGTTGTGTAGGCCGGTTTCTACAGCCAAATAAATAGCTATGACTGCTCTGCCAGGATCACTGCTTTACCTGTATATTAAATGGTGCTTTGGGCTCCATGTCCAAGGAAAACAGTCTCTCCACCTGATCCGGTTTAAGCTGGTCAATGAACTCTGAATCCAAGAGGACATCGGAGGATTGTGGGTCAGGGAAGTTGTCGGGTTGTAGTTGGGCTGTGGAGGTGTCAGAATCATCTAGGGTGGAACACAGTGCATCAGTTGGTGGAGAGAAGGGTGAGAGGGGCAGCAGGACACTGGAAGAGGGCAACATGACATCATTGTAGAGAGGAATGTCTTTGAGCACAGACATTGCAGAGTCTGCAAGAAATTAACACAAGAACAAATTTGAAATCTTTATACACATCTCGTTTTACAGAACTTGGTGTATATGATTCTATGTGATGTACAGACCTGTGCTGTTTATGTCCAGTGTAAGCACAGCGCGTGCTGGTGCGGGGACTTCAACTGTCAGCGCCTCTGGCTCCCCCTTCAGGTCATGATGTAGCACTGCAGGCTGCAGTTCGTTCTCCTCCAAACACTCTTTCTTGTTATTGATTGGCATCATCACTTCGTCCCCGAGGGACCCCTTATTATCTTCTTCCTCCTCCTGTTTTATTTTTGTGCTGTTGATCTGTTGGACGGACAGGATTTGTTTGGGCTGTTCAATGCCACTGTCGAATTTAAAAAGGTCAAAATGAACAGGTCAAAATATTGCATATATACATACAAATCTATGTTGTTAATGCGTATACATGCGTGCCTATATGTATATAAACACACGTGAGATCTCACCTGAGGATGTAGTTGACGCAGACCACACACTGTGGCTGTGAGTTTTTGTTGTTATAAATAACAGTGGCCAGAGTTTCTGCCCACACAAAGCCTCCAGCTTTAGCCAGCAGACGGTACGGACCCGTACAAGCCTGTCCCTTCACGAACACTGCACAGAGACATGTACACTGTTATGTGATGTACATCTTTGTTTACATTTGCATCCTTCAGTAGGAACCACATGTATCTTACAGTTGTGGTGTGTTTTGGTCATCTGGTCTGAATCGAGGGCGTGATAGTATTCATACACGGAATGCTGCAGCAGATCTCCTGGATCAAAACCCAACAACTCTGTGATCCTGCAAACAAGCACACACAGTTCAGTGAGTCTGCAGTTCTCAGAGGTCACCTCTAGATGGCGAAGTAGCCCAAGCCATTAAAACTGGACCTGACGTTCAATGACTCTCAAATGAAATCAAACCAGTTTTTAGTGGTCTGTTATTCATCCCAGTGATTCAAATCTTGTTGTATCTGTTAGACAATCAGATTTATTTTGTATTTTGTTTTTCCCGGAGAACATAATGCAGTACAGGGACATCTGTAAATATCATTGAGTAGCTTTGAATACATTCATTGTATTAGTCCAGTCAATGACACCCCAGCTAACAGTGAATGTTCTCTAAAAGTTCTCTTAAAGTTATCAAAATGCTTTTGCAGTAAAGTCAGTAGACTGTTTTTAACGTTATACATCCTATATATCAAAAACGTCATTCTTAAGCGATTAGTGGAACGTTTTAAAAATGTAAAAATGTTTGTAATAATGTAATATGTGTAATAATACAATGTAGTAATGTAAGAATACAAACATTGATTAAATTCTGTGACGTTTCTAAACGAAAAAAGTTTACAGTTTTTGATATATGTGATATATATTGTTAGAACTTTTAGAAGACATTAGCCAACGTTCTGAGAATGATCCCTGTTAGCTGGGGATGTGCTGAGAGTCAGATATTGCTGAAGGCAGCACCGAAGCATTGAATGTTTTGCTGAGCAGGTGTTAGTGCACAGAACCCAGGTGGCGTGTTACCTCTCATCACAGTAGGTGAAGCGCATATCCAATGTGTGGCGGCTGAGGAAGGTTCTAGAATCCAGTGGTACCTCGATATTTCCCGGATGGGGAATAGACTCGCAGGTCACCACCAGGTATGTGGAAGATGGACTTTTGTCCTCACACACGCCCTTCTCGAGTGCATCTGTTGTGTGGATATGGCCCGAACAGTGCAGAACCTGTTATATGACAGAGAGGCTGATAGGGATAAATATGGGTCCAGATTCACAGCAGGTGTTTTACGAGTGACGGGCTTCACGGTCTGGGATCTTATCTGACACAGTGACTGCGTGAATGAGGGGTGATACCTTCCAGGAGGCAGATTTGATGTTGACAGTGCGCCCCCTGCTGGTCAGTGTACATTTCATCCTCAGAAGAAAATTTCTGGTTGTGTGCTGCTTCTTGTCTTTCTTGAATACACCTGAAGGGGTCAAAAGAAAATGCGATGTGTGTGAGAGATTTTATGTGTGCGTGTGTGTGTGTGTGTGTGAGACAGCAACAGAGAGAGAGAGGAAGAGAGAGAGAGGGGAATACCTATCCTGTGTGCTAGAATGTCTCTGAGCTCCTCATGGTCACATGGATGAGTAAACTCAAACACACTGTGTCCAGTAAGATCAATCTACAGGAGAAATAATTACAATTTTATTAAAACACCAAATTGTGACCAGATGTCACATAATATGATGCATTCCAACAGTTTTGACAACTCCAAACTGAATTGTTGTTAGAGCACATTGTTACATCCCTACTGCTTATTTAACTACCCCCTACTGTTTATTTAACTACCCCCTACTGCTTATTTAACTACCCCCTACTGCTTATTTAACTACCCCACTGGTTCAGATCAGCCTCTGATGTCACGTGTGCATGTGTGTGGGGTGCGTCTGCATTACCTGAGGAAGACCCAGAAACTTGCTCACATTCTCTGACAAGTAGACCATGTCACCATCACCAGACAGAACCATAAGAAACCCATCCAGAGCCTTCAGAAAAGAACAGTTCCACTGAGCATCCAGCTCGCTCTCCACACCCAGTTCACCTACAGAGAGAAACAGAGAGAGGTGATCACGCGAACACAAACACACAAATTACAACAGATCTCTCACATACACACACAAGAATTGAAAGCATGATCTTGCTCATCAGGTGTTTGTCTTATATTTGCTCACCTGTGTCCAGCAGTTTTCGCAGCCGCAGGTAACTAAGCGCGAGTCTTATGACTGATGCTTTGTCCAGGTTGGAGGTGATGCTGTGGGGGAGGGGCAGTTCTCTGGCCAGCTCGTAAAACACCTCCGACTCTTTTCCTCTCCGGCAACGCGCAGCATCCCGCGATTTTTCCTTTCTTCGCTCCGAACTCACCCTGCGAACGACACACACATCCAGAGGCTGAGCTGTTAATACTGTCATCAAAAACACACTTGTGTGCTGCATAACTGCTAAAGACAAAGCAGAGTCCAAAATCGCTGGGACAGTATGTACTGAATTTAAAGTAGTACTTACTTCTCGACCACAATGTCAGTACATTTCAGACAAACTACATCTGCCATTTTCGATTCTGACAACTCCCGTGTGTCAGTTCCATGGCCTCATGGGACAGAAAAATGTCAGAATCTTGGCCATTTGTGTATTTTTTCCTACTGTGTATGAGTACTGTGTGTTTGGACACAGTACAGTATGAAACATACACCGGTGCATAGCATTCCCTGCTAACAATTTTAGGTTGCAAGAACGTTTCCCTAACATTTCCATTGTACAAAAACGTAACAAAAAATGTTACTTATATAATGTTGAAAGCTCTAGAAACTTTCAATATGTCCAGTTTTTTAAACATTGTATTAATGTTGTTTGGTTGTAGGAACGATATTTAAACATTCTTTAAACGTTTTTTATTTGAATTAACATAACATACAGAATTAACATTTTGTTACTTTCAGAGAATGTTAGCAAACATTCTGAGAATGTTTCCTGCTAGCTGTAATTGCACAACATATTAACATATATCTTAAGACAGAGGAGGTGTGCGGAAGTGTAACCACACATGAATTTTAATGAACGCTCTGTTGTGCTTGGACAGTTTTGCCAGTTTTATTTACGGTAAGTGGGATATTTGTCAAAGACAACAAACTAGGAAAATCAGTGTCGCAAGCGAGGTGGTTACAGTCATAAATTATAGATAAACAAACCCTGTAATGAACCGAGAATCATGATAGATGAGTCGAGCATAAATTAACACTGGTCTCCCATCGCCAATCGTTTGTTTCTCACTGGTCACAAACCTCTGAGCTGTGAAGATGATGAATTAATGAACTAGATTATATCAGTCTATTTGCCTACCTGTGAGCAACAGATGGGGTGAGATTTGCCGCTCAGAAACACTGATCACGCAGTGCTGTGATGTGTATTATTATGTAATTTTATGTCATGTGGAGCTACATGGATATGTATGTAGTGTTGTGTGGAGCTGTATTTTGTAGTGTTGTGTAATGTTGTGTTGAGTGGAGCTGTATTGTGTTGTGTGGAACTGTATGATGTTGTGTAGTGTTGTATAATGCTGTGTTGTGTGGAGCAGTATTATTTAGTGTTGTGTTGTGTGAAGCTGTATTATGTAATGTTGTGTAATGTTGTGTGGAGCTGTACTGTGTAGTGTAGTGTTGTGTAATGCTGTGTTGTGTGAAGCTGTACTGTGTAGTGTAGTGTTGTGTAATGCTGTGTTGTGTGGAGCTGTACTGTGTAGTGTAGTGTTTTGTGGAACTGTATTATGTAACATTGTGTAATGTTGTGTGGAGCTGTACTTTGTAGTGTAGTGTTGTGTAATGCTGTGTTGTGTGGGGCTGTACTATGTTGTGTAATGTTGTGTGGAGCTGAACTGTGTAGTGTTGTGTTGTGTAATGCTGTGCTGTGTGGGGCTGTACTATGTTGTGTAATGTTGTGTGGGGTCAGAGGGGACACACTGGCTTCAGCTAAATCAATAAGCTCCTCCCACTCTGAAGACAGCCATCTTATTAACAGAGACTCGCTGGAGACACGACAGGTAAAACTGCTTTCACACACACAAAGGTCCCACTGTACAGTTACTGACATCATTATGTTTGCTATGAGCTGTCCGCAAGGCAAAGATGGAAAACCGAGCGCTCATAAAACATCCGTGGACAAGACCTGCTAGGTCTCTGCCAGAAACATCAACAGAGTTTAATGAATTCTCCTTCATTTATATTTCTCTCAATCGGTCCCTCATGATAAACCTGCATTTACTGTTACTGTATCACTTTAAAATGTGGGATGTCTAGGTGATATGTTTGGGTCTCTGTATATTAAAATGGTGTCTCAATGCTTTAGTTTAACAGAAACACATATTTTCAGACATGATGGTACCTTCTGGTAATCCTTCTTACCCATTAATCCTGGGTTAGATTAACTAGGATATTTATCTATATGTGAGGCAGCAAATTTTGCTTTAAAAACACCCTGTATGTGTGTGTGTGTTTTCTGTCACCCTCATTAGACATGATATGGTTACGTTAGAGGGTGTAATGCTTTACACACAAACAGACACACACATCTGAACACTCGTGGGTACATCGAGGTCTCCGCAGTTTACTGATATATCGCATTTATAGCGTCTGGATGCCGGCCAGCCAATCACGCTAATAGCAAAAGTGCTACACAAATCACCAGCTGCCTCAGACCTCATCCTGTCTGTTTTTCTGTATCGCTTCACCTGTTTGATCTTCATCTGTACTAATATACTGAACGCAATACAACAGTGAGGTTTTACTGCATCAGGGTATGGAAGAAAATGACCTTTATGTGTTGCGCTAACACCCACACATAGCAAACTTCCTGTCGCGCCACTGGCCACATGCTGTCTGACAAATTCATTAGGATTATACAGTAATACAAATTAATATTGAAATAATACAATATTACAAATGATCATTTTGAAAATTGGCCCTATTGTCAGATAAGAGAAGATGTAGTAGGCATGTTTCATGCTAAGTAGTACACAGTTACAAAAGAAATACGCATAAAACAGTTCCATCACACTAGCACATCTGGGTGACCTTCACACCACAGTGAATATGACTGCACAGTAACTGTGTTTTATAGGAACATTCTGCAGGCCCTTAGTGTGTGTGGTCTGAGGTAAACGCAGGA
Organism: Botia kubotai; assembly: GCA_036877585.1. NCBI lineage: Eukaryota > Metazoa > Chordata > Actinopteri > Cypriniformes > Botiidae > Botia > Botia kubotai. The sequence goes on from JAZGTI010016563.1 coordinate 9,650, forward strand.
ATTAGGAATTAGGGCTCTTTGATAAGAGACCGTTTCTTAATCTCTGTCTCATTTGCTGTCGCTAGATGATTTTTGCAAGATTCTACATTAATAGTCTTCAGATCAAGAGTCTGTTAAGGGTCATCTGTATATGACCCTTAACGGACTCTTGATCAAAGATATTTAAGGTAAGGGCAGGGTAGGTACTTTTTTTGTTATGCTGTTTGAAAGTCTCTTCGCATCCTGATAACAATCGCTAAGTAAAGTGATCTGAATATATTGTTATATATCTTCTGTGGAAGGCGAAGGGCAATAAAATGTTCGCCCAATCATTGCATTCGGTCTGAATACAATGATTGGATGTCCTATTTGCCTGTCAAACTATGTATGCCTCCGTGTGTTGGAGGAGGCGTGGCTTCGGAGAACGCTCTGAGGGGAGGGGGTAATCTATCTAAGCTAGGTTGCTATTGCTAACCTCTTCGAAATTGCCTACGCTGCGTTTTAACCCTGAAAGGTTTAAAATATAGACAATATTTTTGAACTCGGTTTTGGACATGTCCAAAATGTTAGTTCTAATCTCTGTTAGAACTAACAAATGCCATTTTGTGATCATATACCCACAAAAGTCCCACAAAAACCAATTACTACTTTGAAACAAAGAACACAGCACCGCTGAGAGAACATTAAAATGCCATACAAGGCCATATTGATTCGTAATCAACAACAAAGAGCTCCCAAGAGCTATTACACAATCATTCGCAAGCTTTAAGCCAGGCTTAAGAATCGTTTTGAGCTCAAATGTTTCCTAAGACACTCATTTAAGGCCATTCAGCACAGGAAATGGCAGCAGCTGGAGCTCTCCAGCTCCTCAAGTAATATTCTAGAACTCCAGACATATCAGATGTGCTGAGCCAGAGTGTAGAGCAGACAGACCGAGCCTTTAACACGATCACAGCCCCTCTGTGAGTCCAGCCACGTATAATAACAATAATAAGCCAATAAGTTTTCTGTCAGTCACCTGCTTTCTGTTTTCTCACCTCTGAGCAGTATGAACTGCTTCCTGCGGGGAATAAATCATTAATCATTTATAACACACACACAGAAGCACATAAGACACACTTATCATGGTCTAAATATTTCAGCAAGGACACTTTCGTGGTAGCAACAGGAAAACATCTCTAAGGCGTCTCTACTGCCTTTACAAACTTGACCTGAACAGCGCCAGTGGGTTTATAACGGTTCTTTTGCCCTCGTATGACATAATGTTTTGATATTCACCCCCTAAACCACTTCTCAGCTAACATAGAACGTTATCAGAATGTTCCCTAACATTTTCAAAAAGTCTGTCAGTTACCAAAAAATATTCTTGCTGTAATGTCAGTAGACCTTTTTTAAAAATTAAATATCATTTATCAAAAACATTATTGTTAAGTTGTTATTGGAACATTTAGAAAATGTTATAGAATTAAAATGTTTGAATAACGTTCTTATAGTAATGTTAATACAACATATAAAAAACTGGACGTTTTGAACATTCCTAGAGCTTAAATGTTTTTGTAACTAATGGAAACGTTAGGGAAACTAACATTAGGGTTTGTTCTAACACACCTAAACTTGTTAGTTGGGTTGACATCATGAGCAGAGGCCTGCAGTGTGCGTGTGAGAAGGGTGTGTGTGTGTGTGTGTGTGTGTAACAGGACATGATATTAGATCACATCGGCTTTTCAATGGAATCTAGGTTAATGTAATTATTCCATTTTTTACAGCCCTCGCACCACTTTGAAAACTTCTCAGTCCGCTTAAACTGCTAAAACTGCCCTTTGGCAACCACAGAACCAATAGCGTACCAAAAACCTCTCCTGTCTGAGGTATCCCAGTTATACGTTATACGTACAAGAGATCGAACAAGACATTCATTAAGAAAAGGTCAACATCCTTCATCAGCTCTATGATAATGAAGTCCCATCTGTTTAAGAATTCCATTTCTAAGAGGACAAATGTCTCGTTTGATAAGAGCAGACACACTCTAACCTTTTGGAGCTTCATTTACACCCCCAAGAATGGCAGCACAGACAGGCCACAAGCTGATAGCACACAGGGGACCTTTACCATAGAGCCAATGGGAGAGGTGTCAACTGATCCGGTACAACACCCCACTATCATACAGACAGCTGCCAGAGGAGGAGAGCAGCGTTCCACATCTTAAATGTGCTCACACTTTACATTACAATCGATGTCGAATTACAAATGTAAGCACTTATTTTTGATGAGCAATGTAGTTATGTAATTGATTATTTTATTAATGTTAAACAATATAATCGTTATAAAATTATTCAATGATATTATATAAAGTAAAAGCAAAACGTTGTTGCTCTGTTTTTTTAACGAGTTATTTAACCTCGCTAATAACAATAATAATAATAATCTTATTAGTGTCTCTTTGCCACAGTAATTTGTACGCTCCAGTGGGACTCCTAAGGGATCATAATGGTTGTTAAAAACAGAGATGATAAATCAAACCCCATTATGTTGGCGATGTGCCTTCATTTGTGATTTGATTCATCAGAAATCCTCAGAAGCACCGCGCATGCGCAATAAACCTTTTAGACTAGAGAGCTAAACCAGAGTACAGCTAAACCGAAGTGGAGCAAATCTGAACGGAGTGAAAAAGAGCCAAATAACTTTATGCATTCACACATTCCCTTGCCTTTGACTTCTATAGTTGTGAAAAAATGTCTGGTTTTTTGCAGATTATATTAGTATGTCTAATATAACGTTTACACGAGGCACTTTGCAACAAATCTCCGTGTCATTCTTAAAGCATAGTGTTATGAATTACAAACGTGACAACAGGTTATCAGGCGCATATTATTGTGAAGCTGTTGAGAAAGCGCGCAACGACGAGTCCACTGCACGGGACCAAAACAAGGATTAGAAAATGACGATTGCGCGCAGAAATCAAGCCGCCGCGTTTAAATCTGCGCAAAAAAGACGCGTTTACCTTTTTTTCCCAGGAGCGACTGTCTCCATGATCTACAGGGACTCCCAACGCAAGAAACGCACGCTCGCTCTAATCACG